>JACGAQ010000217.1:0-230290 GCA_014119065.1 Orius insidiosus
TTTTTTTATTTTTATATTTTTTTACCAAATTTTTTGGGTTTTTTTTTTAAATTTGCGCTTATTTTTTCTGAAAAATTTTCTAAGTTCTTTTTTTCGAAAAAATTTTTTAAGTCAAGGTAGAAATAATGGCTCTTGGCCTAGGGATGTGCCTCTATAATGGGCAGAAGTGAAACTTCACCCTAAAAAAAAATATATTAAAAAGTGGCAATTTATATAAAAATTCGTAAACAATATAAGGAGTCTTTAGTAAAATTTGTTGAAAAACGGACGAACGGCCGCAGCGCAGTTTTAAAATTTCAAACGTGTGCATCGAAATTCAAAAATCGCCCTCGTTAGTTTTCTTCACCGACTAAAGAAAATTTCCTGGTCTGGGAAAATCGGTTGAAATTTGTGGCCGTAAAGTGTCCCGGAAAAAATTCTACGGACGGACGGCCGGCACCAGAGACAAAGTTGAGATCGGTAAAGATTCAATTTGACCCTCCAGGGTCTGGAAACCCTTCCCAAAAACCCGACGTGGAGGGTATAATAATAACTCCTTTAAGGCAGTTAATTCATCATTTAAACTCCCCTTTTGTATGATTTTTCATTTAATGTTTTAAGTTGAAAATTGTCAAAGGTTTATTATTAAAAAAAATTTTTTGATTCATACTTTTTTTGGTCGAAAATAGTTTGATGAGAGGCTTTGATCCTTTCGCGCATTCAATGATTTTAAAATACATATTTCATTCGTACAGAGGAAAAGGCAAATTGAATTCGAAAGGACTTTTATATAATATTATAACGTACCATAAATCTTTCGGAAAGGCAATACGTCGGTTGGAGGCAATGGGGCGTAAGAAAGCCTTTTGTTAGGCCTTCGGAGTTATTGGGTGTGCGAGCTGATGAGACTCCTTTGTCCAGAGTCTCCTAATAAACCGAAGCTTCCCTTAAAACTCCAGACTTGCGTTTTCCACGTATAAAAGGAGGTTTTCATTTAATCAGCCTTACTCCTCGGAGAAAACCGCCTCTTTTCTGTCCAATATTACCAAGCGAATTAACAAGGGTTCTTTTATTTTTTTCATGAACTTCTTAATAAAGGGAAAGTTTGATTCTAAAGCCTTTGTTTCATAAAAAAAATCATTATGCCAACTGAAAATTTTTAAAAAGATTTATATCGTCGTGAGTGTATTATGTGGTGCAGTTTATCATCTGTATAATACCCGGTTCAACCCCACCTTTTGCTCTATGAGAGGGTACATCTTGTTATTATATCTCTCCATGCCCGTTAGTCTCATATTTAGGAGTGAAGTTTATCTTTCCCTCCCGTTTTTTCCACTCCCCACATCGACCAGTCGCAACCCTTCATCGTTTTTATCTCCTTCTTTGTGGGGTATCGTGCGAGGGAATTATATGAAGAAAGAGATTTTTTTTTCACTTTAGCTTGTTAAAAGAAAATTTTGTTGTTCTAAAGATACCTCAAGAGTCAGCTAAAAGGATCGTTTTGACCATTACAACATTGAAAAATTTTTATAAAATATTGTCTTTTAAAATAAAGTTCCTTATATTATTGGGTTTTTTTATTGATAAATTTTAAATCTCATGGAGGGTTCAAAGTATAAAAAAGCGGGATTATTATCGCTTAAAGGTTCAGCCATGCGTTATGCTCGAATTACGTGACTGTTGAGACTGTTCTTTTTATTAATTTTAATTTTTTTCTCCAAAGAAAAGTTTAATACAATTTCCCTAACATGGCCGAACTTGTGAAAGACCGCAGGGCCGGTAACCAAGAGATCGCAGGTTCAAATCCCGCTGGGGGCCAAACTTTTTTAAACTTCCTTAAAGAAGTTATGTTATACCCTCCACGTCGGGTTTTGGGGAAAGGGTCTTCCAACCCGGAGGGTCAATCGAATTTGATCTTTACCGATCTCAACTTTGTCTGTGGTTCCGGCCGTCCGTCCGTAGCATTTTTTCCGGAACACTTTACGCCACAAATTTCAACGATTTTCACTAGATTTTCACACAAATTTCTTTAGCCGGTGAACAAGAATGAAACGAGGGCGATTTTTGAATTTCGAAATTTTAAAAATACTCCTTATATTTTTTACAATTTTTGGTGTAAAAACTTCCACTTTTTAATTATTATTTTTATAGTAGGGAGAAATTTCATTCTACCCTTTACGAGAGGCACATCCCTAGGCCCAAGAGCCCATTATTTCTACCTTGACTTAAAAATTTTCGAAAAAAAAGAACTTAAAAATTTTTCAGAAAAATAAAAAAAAAAAAGAAAAAAAAAAAATTAAAAAAAAAACTCGGAAAATTTTTTTGAAAAAAAAAAAAAAAGAAAAATAAATTTTTCAAGAAAACTTTCCCCTCCGTTATACTTCTCTCCCTTATACTTTCCCCCCTTATACAACATCCCCTCCGTTATACTTTCGTTCCCATATACTTCCCCCTCCGTTATACTTCCCCTCCCATATACTTCCACCTCCGTTGTACGTCCCCTCCGTTATACTTTCCCCTCCTATATTGTTACTTCTCTTTAAGGAAGTTTTCGTTGGAAGCTCTTCAAACCGGTACTTTCTGTCCTGTTTTTTTTTGAGCTGGTTCCAAAGAAAATTTAAAAAAAAAAATAACTCCTAGATGGATTCTACCAAAATGATGATTACTAAAACAATGATACACTAAAGTGGTCCAACCTGAATAATTATGGAGTGAAATGTCAAAGGATGTAGCGGTAATAGAACAACCTAATCACTAATAGAATCGGTCCATTTGTGTTATTTTTGGTCTTCTCTCATCAAAATTTCTCAATTATTAACTGCCATTAGTGTTCTAATGCATGTCTATTCTTTATTAAAATATTATCTCCCAAATTGAACATTTCGCGTGACAAATATCGCCTGACCGTCGCAAATTGAGGGCGGCAAATGGCCCTGGAGGGGGGCTAAAAAAAAGTAGATTTGTTGAATCATCATCGAAAAAAGGTAAACGTTTCCATCTTCTAGACTACGAGAACGTTTTCCATCTTCTAGACTACGAGAAAATTTGATATTTCTTGAAAAATGTCTTTTTTTTTACGCGATATCATGGAGAGTAAAAAAATATTGAAAGTCCTTTTTTGAAGGGAGTAATTTGGAAAATTTCGTGATAAAAGCAAATGTTTTGCGTGGATTTTTTCACCCCTGTTAACTTTCGATCGATGGCAACTTTTGACACAACCTCGTATTGTGAAAGGGATTAAAAGCCTGTTTTTGAGTCGGTTCATGTCGGAATGCATTCGAGCGGTACAAGAGTCGGATTAATGTTAATCCTTCGCTAATCTCTGTTTGTCCTCCCTCCATAGAATCACCTATACCGCATTTAGTCGTAAAACGTCCCCTCCTACCATATTTAAACATCTCGTTTTTCCATTACGCTGAAATACACACCGCCATTTTTAAATAACGATTGAACGTACGTGTTTACATCGTTTATAAGAGCCCCAGGTGTATTTCGCACGGATTAAAACATAGTTCGTTTTGTTTGCCTCAATTAAGCAAAACGAAATGGCCGATCCTCTGTAATACGGATCGTTTAACGTATTTGTAAATGATCATTATCAAGGAGTTCACAAAATAGCACACGACAAACCAAACTAATGAGACGCCACTTTTCACACAAAAGAAAACAAAAAAATTCTTTCTATACAGGGTGTCCGGAACACATGGCATAGGTACATCTGGGAGAGGGTTAAAAAGTGGATTTATGAAAAAAGTTAAATTTAAACCCCCTTAATTTAAATCAAAGAATTTGATGGCGTAGTTTAAAATGCGTTTGGATATACAGGATGCCCCCAACAGAACAACTTCGTTATATCAAATCAAACCCCTATTTTTTATTTTTGATTCGTAATCTACGCAAAATTTCAAGTTAATTTGACTATCATATGACCATTTTTGTCAACTCTAAAAATGTCAATTTTTAGCGTTATTCGCGCTAAAATGCGTTAAAATTTACCAAAGAAACTCATTTTTTTTAAATTTCACTTATTTTTGTCCAAGATTCCATTTCTACGCAAAATTTCAAGTTAATTTGACTATTCATATGACCATTTGTCAACTCTAAAAAATGTCAATTTTTAGCGTTTTTCGCGCTAAAATGCGTTAAAATTTACCAAAGAAACTCATTTTTTTTAAATTTCACTTATTTTGTCCAAAGATTCCATTTCTACGCAAATTTCAAGTTAATTTGACTATTCATATGACCATTTTTGTCAACTCTAAAAATGTCAATTTTTAGCGTTTTTCGCGCTAAAATGCGTTAAAATTTACCAAAGAAACTCATTTTTTTTTAAATTTCACTTATTTTGTCCAAAGATTCCATTTCTACGCAAAATTTCAAGTTAATTTGACTATTCATATGACCATTTTTGTCAACTCTAAAAATGTCAATTTTTAGCGTTTTTTCGCGCTAAAATGCGTTAAAATTTACCAAGAAACTCATTTTTTTTTTAATTTCACTTATTTTTGTCCAAAGATTCCATTTCTACGCAAAATTTCAAGTTAATTTGACTATTCATATGACCATTTTTGTCAACTCTAAAAAATGTCAATTTTTAGCGTTTTTCGCGCTAAAATGCGTTAAAATTTACCAAAGAAACTCATTTTTTTTTAAATTTCACTTATTTTTGTCCAAAGATTCCATTTCTACGCAAATTTCAAGTTAATTTGACTATTCATATGACCATTTTTGTCAACTCTAAAAATGTCAATTTTTAGCGTTTTTCGCGCTAAAATGCGTTAAAATTTACCAAAGAAACTCATTTTTTTTAAATTTCACTTATTTTGTCCAAAGATTCCATTTCTACGCAAAATTTCAAGTTAATTTGACTATTCATATGACCATTTTTGTCAACTCTAAAAAATGTCAATTTTTAGCGTTTTTCGCGCTAAAATGCGTTAAAATTTACCAAAGAAACTCATTTTTTTAAATTTCACTTATTTTTGTCCAAGATTCCATTTCTACGCAAAATTTCAAGTTAATTTGACTATTCATATGGCCATTTTTGTCAACTCTAAAAAATGTCAATTTTTAGCGTTTTTCGCGCTAAAATGCGTTAAAATTTACCAAAGAAACTCATTTTTTTAAATTTCACTTATTTTTGTCCAAAGATTCCATTTATCACAAATTCAAGCATCTTCGCACTCTACATCTCGAGATGTCGCTAACGGCCTTTTTTTGTTTGAAACCCAATTTTTAGTTCAGAAATGAAAATGAATTTTGAATTTTTTTGAAAGGAAATTGAAAGGAAAAGGAAGGAATCGAGATAGAAAGAAAAAAAAAGCCTTTATTTTGAAGTACCTATCTAATATTCTGTGAAATTTTGGTAAGAATCCGATGAAAATGGCGGCCGAGGGTATCACCACAGCTGTATTCATCAAATTTTTTTTTTTTAAATTGAACTCAATAAAGTGATACAAGATTCAAAAACAGTTTTAAGGTATATGGAGAATGGGGAAAAATCGTTTTTCTTTTATAAATGAATTGGCGATAATATCCATTTTACGTTAGTACCTCGTTGTAACAGATCGGCTCCCGTTACGATACTAGGGGAAATACGGAGGAGGCTGACTTCCGTTTATTGCCCAGAGGAAGTTGACGCCATAAAAATTGAAACTCCTAAATTTCGAAGGTTACGATAACGGCCTTCCGAAACGTGATTTTTTTTTGCAAAAAATTTTTTTTGTTTATTAAATCTTTGTTAACGTGTAGTTATGGAAAGTTATTTTCAAAAAAGTTTAAACTTTTAAGACTTAAAAAGAAGAGCTCCCTCGATTGTTGTTTTGTCGGCGTGAAAATGAAAACACGTACAAGTTTTATTAAACATGAGTTAATCTGGAAAATGTAGAAAAGGGGTTGATGTTGAAGGCCGCCCGCGGGAGGGATGTTCTTTTCAACAGTTTTCCCTCGACCCCGAATGTCTTAGCTTTATATTAAATTAAGGGTTGAGTGGAGGAGAGAGTTAAAGGTGTTTGTTTGTCTTGTCATCCCTTCTCCAAACTACGAAAACCCCTCCCACGGAGTTTAACTCAATATAACCGGGGCTCTTCCCCGAGTTTCTTGTTCTCGGGACGGGTTCTTAACGGAAAATCGCATTTAAGTCGCCGCCCCGAACGTCGTCCGCCGAAAGGGATGTCAATATAATCAAAACTTGGAACAATCCCTTACCAAACGGGCCAAAAACGTGACCTTTACGGATTTTAAGAATTTCCATAAATGCGATAAATCAATAAGGAAAGCTCTTTTTTCCTTATTACAACCCTCAATTCTGTCAATTGTCGAATCTAATAAAATATTAAAAATGACACCCCTTAAAAATAATTACGCCACGGCGATAGACTCTAACGAGTGGGAACTCCGCGGAAAGTGTATTCATGATAAAAATTGAATAGCCAGCTAGAAAAACGTTGCGTGTAACAAAAGGCAACTTTACAGGAGGGTGAATTTTGCCTAAAAAGCAATTAAAACGGAAACTGGTAAACTAAAGTACTAGTCTAGAGCTGGCCCCGAGGGAACTTCCTTAAAGAGAAGCAACAATATAGGAGAGGGAAGTTTAACGGAGGGGGAAGTATAACGAAGGGGGAAGTATAAAGGAGGGGAAGTATAACGGAGGGGGAAGTATAAAGGAGAAGTATAACGGAGGGGTTTGTTTTCTTTTTCTTCAAAAATTTGCCAAAGTTTTTTTATTCCTAGTTAACAGAAGTTAAAAGCGACATGCAACGCCTTTCCACTAAAACAATGAAAAAACCTCAAGCGTTACGTAATCAGCGCTACCTACATGAATCGTTTTTCCACCTAAACAACCACGATTCGCCCCACTTCTTGCGCATTTTAGGCTATCTAGCGGTTTGAAAAATAACTATTTGAAAGTTGGATTTGATCAAGGGAGAGAGATGGTTTATCCATGAAAAAAAGATTTTCTGAATAATCAACGTGCAACGTTTTTCTAGCGGGATTCTCAATAGTAGATTTCAAGATTCCATGTACTCGTAGAAAGCTTAACCGCTAAGTCTGCAGCCGACTAACTTTCTGAAGTTATTGTGACACCCTCCACGTCGGTTTTTGGGGAAGGGTCTTCCAGACCCCGGAGGGTCAATCGAATATTGATCTCTACCGATCTCTACTTTGTCTGTGTCATTTTTCCAGAACACTTCACGGCCAACTTTTGAACAGATTTTCACCAAATTTTTACCCAATCTTCCATAGTCGGAGAGCAAAAAAGCGACGAGAGCGATTTTTCAATTTCGAAAAAATAGCGGAGATATGTCTGTTTGAAATTTTAAAAACTGCGCCAAACCATTGCGTTGGTCCGATTTACACCAAATTTTCACCAAATACTCCATATATTTTTTATGAAATTTCGGTGTAATAAAAAAATATTTTATTTTGTTTTCTGTTTTTTTAGTAGGTAGGGAGAAATTTGATGCTTTCACCCGTTAAGAGAGGGACCCCCCTTGGGCAAAAATCTCATTTATTTCTACCTTGATACTTAAAAAAAATTTTGGAAAAAAAAAATTGAAATTTTTTGAAAAAAAAAAAAAAACATTCTTAAACTTAAAAGACCTCCTTAAACTTCCCCTCCCTTGTACTTCCCTCTCTTTTACTCCCCCCCTTCTATTTTGACCCTTCTCTTTAAGGAAGTTCTCGTCGGGGCCTGCTCCAGACTAATACTTAAACATTTTTATAATTAATGTGCCACAGATTGGTGAAATTTTCTCTAGCGACTTGGGATTTGAAAAAAAAATTCAGTCGTCAATTTATTCCGGGAACGAAACTGTGGCTTCGCCCGGTGCTAATCGTCGCAATCAACGTGGCCCGACCCTTTTCCCATTACACTTCGGACGAGATAAAAACGAGCCCAGAAAGGGAGTGGGGGGGATAAAATCGCCCTTTCCGGAATTTACGTAATATTGTCCTCGATAGTGGACCTGCGGGAGCATAAATTCCTTTTAGGCCAGTGAGCTCCCCTCCTAAACATAAACCACCCTTTTGTGGCCGCACAAGGTGAATACGGAAAAAAAAAGAGCTCCTCCCTAAATCACTGTCCGTTTTTAAGTTAATAAATCGTATTGTTTTAGCCGCTTTTTTTCTTGCTTTCTGAAAAGCCCATCCCCAGATACAAATTCACACCTCAAGTTCAGTACTTCGACTACATTTTATGTTTTCTTAACAGCTGCTTTGGGGGTTTTAACTTCGCAAAGTGCACTTAATAATAAATAACGCCTTAACACTTCAGGTAGATGAAAAACCTCCTGCTTTTCATAATCATCCCGACAACCCGTTAAAACAAGAAAAAAAATTGCATTGTACATACTTACAGGCCTAATTCTACCTACCACATTATTTTTAGAAACTTTTTAGTTTAAATATCGTTACAAGCAGAATATGTATTTTAAATTACACTAGGGAGAATGTCAATCCGTTAAATTTACATATCTATCATGGCTTGAGGATATTGCTTCAATTTAACGCGGCTAGGAAATTGGTTGCATAATGAGACACAAGCATTGATTGGTTTATTAAGCCAGGGTTTAACATTACTAATAGTTTTCGTTTTGATATTTGATAGTGGAGTTTTTTATGTTTAAATTTCAGCTTCCTCGAAGGCTGTTACTGTGATACCCTACAATGTCACTATGAAGCCGGGCTTCTGGTGCAGGGTCTATCAGACCACGCCATTTTTGGTGCCGTCCAGCGCATTGGCCAAAACTTTCACCAAATTTTCTTTTATTTTTTCTAACTGCCTTTTGAAATGGGTTTCGGAATGTTTTGTTAACAGCCTAAACTGTAAGTTCTACGCAAAAAAACTTCCCGAAGCAAAAGACTCTGCAGTTGAGACCTGCATATTTAAAAAAAAATTATGCATTTCTTTCAATTTTAAAAGTAGAAACCCCTTTTTAACCTGTAAAATTGGCGGATATTACTTTTTGCTTGGCTCCCTTGTTAGCATAGCGATTTGCACTTAACAACATGCGATAACTCGGTTCAGAATACTAAACAGTCGGCAATATAGCCAACCCCATACTCACGAGTCCAAACTTAAATTTTCAATGTTACCACCAGGAAATTAAATATTTCATCCTAATTAATTCTATCGGGAGAGAACAAAGGGAAAAGTATTTTAATATTCCAAACAAGTCTTCCCGGGCAGATACTTTCGTGAGTCCTACGAGGGATTAAAACAAGAAAAGGGTGGTAAACAAAACTCAGCATGAATAAAATTTAAATAAATTTTTTTAAAAAGATGTTTTTTAATTTATTTTTTAACGTGAAACTAAATAATTAGAGGTGGTATATTAATCTGGTTTATTCTGGTGTGGATTAGGCGTGAGGAGTGCTTAATGGTCTGGGTATTGCCGGTGATGGATAGCCTTAGGATTAACTCTCTCTCTCGCCCTGGGCTTCCTACCTACCCTCCAATTGACTCGGTCCCCTTCGAACACGGTTTCCCAACCACCTTCCCCACATAACCGCTTCCTCCTTACCTAACAAACGTACCCATTCTAAGCAACAAATACAACCCTCAACAACAATTGAATCCAATGTAAATACAACGATAAATAGACCTAAAATTAGCGCATTCAAAAATCTAAACATATATTTATTTAATCAAATAAAACATATTTCGTCAAAATTTTGTTGTTTTCAGACTTAAAATAAGCTTTTTAACGACCCAATAATTTACTAAAAATCATTCTTTATACCGACATTGTTGAATATCAGATGAGCTCTAAAGGATTCGGAATATAAAAAAAAATACCTAAAATCCTCGTCTGCTTAAAAATTTCGGAAAAATTCATCGGAAGGCGTTTGGTAAGGGGTTGCCCCTTAAATATTCATTTTGGCGCAAACAAATGAGGGGTGTTTGAAAGGAGGTAGAAAGGAGCCTTTTACAATGAAAAGGCCCAAATGGAAGCTTCCAGCTATATTTCAACTTTAATTAAGGGTTCGATTGATAAATAATTACATCTTGATTCTCTAGTAAACTACTAACAGAAATAACTAATAAGTAATTTTTTTTTTTTTTTTTTAAAAAAAAGAAGTAGATATGACCAATGAGCAAGAGGCTTACTCTTACTATTGGTCAATCTACTCTTTTTTTTGTTTTAATTGTATTAAGCCCAGGGCTTGTTACAAAGGGGAGGGGATCAGACCCAGGCGGGGGCTTTCGCCATAATGCCATGGCGCCCTTTGGGCCAACTACCAGAGTAGTGGCCTAACTAAATTATCCACAGATTTTGTAGAGGGATATTTTTTTTTTTAATTGGAATTTTACTTCCAACCAAAAATCCCTATACCCAACCTGGGATCGAACCCCGGTCTTCCGTGGTGTGAGTCAGAGACTGAACCCCCCAGCCACGGAGCCGGTTAATAATAGTAATTAATAAGGATTACAGTGTTGTCCAGTTTAGCACCTACTTATGTATTTAAACACAAAGTTTAAGTAAAAAATTAAATTTTTTATTTTCCAAAGGAAAATTTTTTCGGAAAAACTGCTTCCAAAATCGCGTAGATATTACAAAAATAAAGAGAATGAGGTTTTCAAAAAAAATTCTGATGAATTTAGTGCCCAAATATGGGAAACTACTTGAGGTATCTTCCGTTTGCCTAAAACTTTGGTGAGTTTTGACTTAAGAATTGCAATTTTTTAAAGATTTTTTCACCCACGTTTGCTCATTTTTGCTCATTTTACGACTCTAGACAAAAAAGAGAGAAAAAAAAAAGTTGAGTACATTGATAGCACTACGTACTTCACATGAGTGGTTCCTGAATGATAGTTCTTCCAACTTGGCCCCTCTCCATAACCCCATAAATGAGATATTGTGTTAGAAAAAAAAAGGCCGGAATATGAAGAAAAAGCGACTTGAAGAAAATTGTTCGAAAAGGGGCTTAGAACAAAAAGAAACTTCGCCTAGTTTTGTATGGAGTTTTATAAAAAAAAATAATTGTCTTCTCGAGTAGCTCGTTAAGGATTCTCACAATCGCTTCAGAAACTTCTAAAGAAGCAATTTTGGAAATTCTATTATGTCTATGATCAAAGCATGATTGCTAGTATGAAGTAAAAGGTTAAAATTTGCATTTTAGGTATGTTATGACGATAATTTTTTTAACTATAAAATTAAAAATTGATTAAAAAAATATTGAAAATAAAAGTCTAGATTGAAAACGTAAATTGCTATCTCTCAGGAATTCTAATTCCGGAGGGTCGAACTCTGTCCGAGGTACCGAATGCTTGCATACGAAATGTCCAGAACTTGAGGTTTAAATTATTGCTTAGCGGGTTACATATTGTTGTCCGTGACGTCATAACTTAAATTATGAATAATTAATCCAAAAGCGTAAACGTTCTATATCAAAAGGGGCTTTTGCGAGGGCGAGTTTACACGACCGGATTACCCAGATATTTATTGCATCCAAACTATGCTTATTACAACAACTTTAGTCTCCCCATTATGACCTAGTTTATGCATTAAAGGATTTCCGACCCGAATATCAATTTTACTCTCCCAGGTTTATGAAGAAAAAATTAATTTATTTTAAATCGCTATCAAGGAAGGAAGAGTCTTACTCCAAAAATTGGAGAAAATCGGATGAAAAGTGAAGTTTTCAGGAAAAAAGTTACGGACGGCCGGCACCAAAGACAACCCGAAAATCGTTCATAGAGGGTAATATAATAGATTTTCTTTAGAAAGTTATAACAGGTGCCAAGGCATCTTGGTGAAAAGCTTTTCTTTTACCTTAAATTTTTTGAAAATTAGCCCTGGAAAGTATGAAACGCTTAACAATAATGTGTTTATAAACGAAATAGGTATTTTTATATAAAAAAAAAAGATCTCCACTACAGGAAGGTCACGAAAAAAGGTTTTCCTTTAGGCCGGTTCTCGATCAAGGAAGCCCCGAAAAAGGCGATTCTTCGCCCAAATCGGAAATGGGCTATCGATAAGGTGTTTATTATGCTCGGTGGCCGTGTTGCCAAAGTGCCTTATCCCTACCCGAACCTTCTAATTTCCCACAGGCCGCGTCCCCCTTTTTTGAAACCCGGAAGACCCCTCGAGGGGGACATTTAGCCCGGGGTTCTACTCGCTCAGTAATTAGCCAAAAGCGCCTCCCTCATCCCGAAATCCCACAAAACATAGTTAACCACCGTTCTAATTCTCAAAAAAGTTAGTTCTACACGATTTTCAAATATATGAGAAATTACGTCGTAAAGGCCATAGAAGTTTGCCAAGACGTGGGTGCTGATAAAGCACGCACCCGTTTATCCGAAATTTTTCAAAAAACTAAAATCAAAAATAATTTTTTTCTTTTTTATGATACTGAAAATAATGAACTTAAAGGGCATACTTTGAAGAATAAAGTCAAAGTGAGAAAAAATAAAGTTTCTTCAACTATAAATGTTCACGTCCTCTACAGTTTCTTCGGAATAGCTCATAAACTAAAGGATGTCACCCACTCCTCGTAAATTTAGGATGCGCCGTCGTAAATTTCAAGTACGCCTTCCGCGATTCAAGTATTAAAAAAAAGGCAGTATGGGCGAAAAATGTAAATTTTCTTCTTAAAAGTTTTTTCTTTTAATACGTCCAATTTTTTATATATTTTGCTACAAAAAAACTAGAGGTTTCACAAGCCATTTTATTTAACAATCTGTGTTATCCTGTATATTAGCAAAAACATAGTATTGAAAGGATATTAGAAATGCAATTAGATTAGGGTATTGCCGGGATTACGTGGTTTGATTTCCGTTTAGGGAGACCCCTGTTTTCCTCTTGGTCGGATAAAGCTCGAAATTACATCTATAAAACTTAAAACTCAATATTAATACTGTTAAAATAGTAATAAATTTACTAAAATTTTATTCACTTATATCGCTTTTTCGTAAATTCTTTTGTGTTGTGAATAGTAGGCTGTACTAATAAGACTTTAAAACGGAGAGTTTCAAATATCTTGAATTTTCAGCCGTTGTTAATTCCCTTTGATATAATATTAATGGTTTTTATGACCCTTATTCGGCACAACCTTTCTTAATTACACAGACTAGAATATGATTTTTTTCCCCCTCTGTTAGCTATAAAGGGGTTTCTAAATGTCATACTTAATGATTAAAAGGCTTAAAATATTTATAAAAACTATGAAAAAAAATGGTGTTAATTAAACGATGTATTTATAAATTGGTGGCAATTATTTTTCCGTGGTGAAAGGGGGTAGGGGGACGTTTTCTTCGAGAGTAATTGATTATGGGCCCTGGGGTGAGATATTGGCCAATTGACCGTGTCCTACTCTCAAGATAGAGAACGTCCGGATTATTGATCACCGATCAACCGGCCGGAACCACTCAGCCCATTAACAAATTAATCGGGTCTCCCATTTTATTAATTAACAGGAATATTAAAAAAAAAAATTGTAAATAAATACTTTTTCCGAATTTCCACAAAAAAAGGTACTCCTGAAAAGTTCAGAATTAATTATTCAAGAATTTTATGTGTCTTGATAAGCTTTTATTACTTTAAGTAGCAAAAAAAAAGTACTAGTTAGATGAGCTTGCAACGAAAACTTCCTTTAAGAGAAGAAAAAATATAGGAAGGGGAAGTATTAAACAGGGGAAGTATAACGAGGGAAAGTATAAAGGAGGGGAAGGATAACGGAGAGGGAAGTACAAAGAAGGGAAGTATAACGGAGGGGAAAGTATAAAGGAGGGGAAGGATAACGGAGAGGGAAGTACAAAGAAGGGGAAGTATAAAGGAGGAAAAGTATAACGGTGGGGAAAGTTTTTTTTCTAATTTTTTCCCCCCTCTCAAAAATAAGCTTTTTGCCCAAGGGATGCCTCTCTCGCAAACGGTGGAAGTATCAAATTTCTCCCTATTGAAAAACCAAAAAAAAAGTTAAATTTTTTTTTCTATTATTACACCGAAAATTTGTAAAAAATATAAGGAGTATTAGTTAGTTCTAACACCGGCTAAGTCATACATTATCAATTTTGAGTTTGGTATTATTTCTGATTGTAAATTTTGTGGAGATTCGAATTCCGTTGGTAGTTTAACCATAATACCAACAGAAAACGCGTAGTTCACGATTTAGCCAACAGGTAAATGCATTGATTCCAATGGGTAATTAATCCGTATTTTGGCTGTCCTGTAAACCTAGGACAAATGAGATAGCTGATGTTAGAACTAACGCGATGTTTTATTAGGTACATTAAGTAGCAGAATATAATACTAGTTAGATCAGCTTCCAACGAAAACTTCCTTAAAGAGAAGTAAAAATATAGGAGGGGGAAGTATTAAAGAGGGGAAGTATAACGGAGGGTGAAGTACAAAGGAGAGGATCTCTTTGGATTTAAGTGCGTAGGGGCTATTAAGCTAGCACCGCCCCGGATATTAAAAAAAAACAAAGGAGGGGAAGTATAACCGAGGGGGAAGTATAACGGTGGGGGGAGTCTTTTTTTTTTTTTTTTTTTTTTTTTTTTTTTTTTTTTTTTTTTTTTTTTTTTTTTTTTTTTTTTTTTTGTTATTTTTATAACTTTTTTTTTCTAAAATGGGCTTTCTGCCCAAGGGATGCCTCCCTCACAAACGGTGTAAGTATCAAATTTCTCCCTACTGAAAAACCAAAAAAAAAAAACTTTTTTTTATTATTACACCGGAAATTCGTAAAAATAAAAGGAGTATTTTTGTGAAAATTTGGTGAAAATCAGACCAACGGTTCGGCCGCAGCGCAGTTTTTAAAATTTCAAATGTGCATATCTCGACCATTTTTTCGAAATTCTAAAATCGCTCTCGTTACTTTCTTTTTCATTGAGTGAGGAAGATTATGTGAAAATTTTTGACAGATCAGGTGAAAATTGTGTCCTTACAGCGTTCCGGAAAAATGGTACGGACGGCTGGCCAGAACCACAGACAAGGTTGAGACTGGTCAATATTCGATTTGACCCTCCGGGGTCGGGAAGACCCTTCTCCAAAAACCCGACATGGAGGGTATCACAATAACTTCTTTAAGGAAGGTAAAAGAGGTTTTCTATAGGGTCTTTCAATAAGGGTGGGTCGATTTTGAAAGTGTGTGGCGGCCGTGTTGTTTTAGCGGCGTTTGCCAAAAAAATTGCATATTATTCAATATCGGATGCCAAATCAACATGGCAAGTTACACGTCTTAGCAGCACGTTTAAATGATAAACTTTACAACGAAACATTTGGTATTTTGGGTGAACGATTTGGGGGTCGAGTAATCTCTCGAAGAGGTGACGTGAATTCGCCACCAAAGTCGTGCGATTTGACCCCGTTAGACTTTTTCTTGTGTGGGGGTTTCTGAAGTCGCCGGTCTACGCCAATAGACCTCCAATAGACCACCAATTTCACGTCAACTCTTCGAGAGATTACTCGACCCCCAAATCGTTCACCCAAAATACCAAATGTTTCGTTGTAAAGTTTTATCATTTAAACGTGCTGCTAAGACGTGTAACTTGCAATGTTAATTTGGCATCAGATATTGAATAATATGCAATTTTTTTGGCAAACGCCGCTAAAACAACATGGCCGCCACACACTTTCAAAATCGACCCACCCTTATTGAAAGACCCTATATATTTAAATTTTGGATGGTTCGCAGAGTTCTGGTAATGTTATTTTAACTGTTTGGTCAAGTGAATGATTTATTGAGTTAAGTATCAGTTTGATATTGTAGGTTTAGGATGGAACTGGGAAGGGTTAGAACTGATCTGGGCTTTTGTCTTGATCCGACCCTCCACCGTCGACCTTCCCCGCCCGTTTCGGCCCCGCTACCTTCAATGATAAATCCCGAGCGAGTACCGTCGCAATCCATCTCCGAAGCTAACTCTATATTTGTCTTCCTCTCCCCTATCTGAATTATCTTCAGATTTATTCCAAGGCAGCAACATTAATACGGCTTAGTCTGTCGATTTCACGACATTTTTTTTTCTCTCCACTTTTTTTTATCCATTCAGCTTTTTTATACGAATATTGGATTTCTGTAAGGAGATTTCTTTAAAATAAAAAAAACATCCAGTTTGACAGTTTTAATTTCAGGAGCTTATGACTTAATAAACAGAACGAAAGAAGCGGCCATATTTTTCAAACTGTTCAACTTCTTCCTCTGGAAGCAGGAGGTAAGCAACCTTCTTTGTTCTGTTGCCTATACTCCATTCAAACATTTTTTTACAGATTTTTATTAGCAATTGCGTCGACTTGATGTATTCCTTTTTTAAGGTTTTCGCAAAATTCGTTATCCTCTCTCAATTCAGCGAGGAAAGCTTGGCAGTGGCTTTTGATGTCCTCCGCTTTCAAAAAAGATACTCGAACGTTTCCTCTAGCGCGTGCAAACGCCACACGTACGCAGTCATAAAAGAGGCTCATCTCCCCGAAGAATTCTTTTGGCTTCACGACAGATAAAATCGTTTCTTTCCATTTCATCCTCCTTCTCCCTAACGGATTACGGCTCATTTTATAACTAAACTGTTTATAACGAGAATTTCCACGAATCCTTCATTCAAAACGTACAAACCGTCCGATTTATCGAAAGCTTTAAACAACATTTGTCCTTCCTCAAATTCTTTATGTTGGGTAAGCCCAACGAGTGTTTGAAAGTCCTTAAATGACAGACCTCTGAATATATCGGAGGTTGAAAAAAAACTTAGAGCGTCTTTATACTTAGTGAATTCGGAATTCAAGATTATTTTTTTAAAATCAACTCTTGAAATTGAAAGTAAACGACCTTTTTTCATGGATACAACCCAAGATGAGGGTTTTCCGTATAAAATGTTCGCTTCTCCAATTATATCTCCGGGTTCTATCACATCCAGTTTTTGAGATTCGAGAAATAAGCCTTGACATACGTAGAAGCACTGATCGCTAGTTTTTTTGATGATGATATCCCCTTGTTTGACGTTGACTGGATAAAAATGGCGGATCATCTCCTTCAAGGAGAGTTTATCCAAGTGTTTGAAGATAGGATGTCTCATCAGAGCAGAGGTGAGATCTCTGACGTCTTTGTGAGTGAGATGTTTTGGCTTTTTTTCACGATTAACAACAGAAATCTCCGATTTGCTTTCGGTATCGTCGGTATCTTGAGAAGGTCGAACGTTGCAGCGGCTTTTCCTGTGGAAGTATTCACCAACAGGCGATTCGCTCGGCTCCCCAAAACACTGTCTTCTTTTCGCTTTATAAGACTGAACCTCGCGAATCACAGGT
Source organism: Orius insidiosus (assembly GCA_014119065.1). NCBI lineage: Eukaryota > Metazoa > Arthropoda > Insecta > Hemiptera > Anthocoridae > Orius > Orius insidiosus. The sequence continues at coordinate 17,214 of JACGAQ010000217.1, forward strand.
CGAGGGGTAAACGGTTCAGCCGTGATTCCTCCCCGCCTTTCCAGTGCGGACATCATCACATTTTCACTCCTCAAAACTTGTTCTCCGCTTAAAGAAACCTTCGGACATCCCATTTTTTTCATATTCTCAAAATAATTCAAACAAAATCAACCAAACAAAGAGGCTTCTTTTCCAAAACGCTCAAATACATATCCAACAGCGTTTCCTTCAATTCAGGAGGATAATACACACCCAATTGTCCTTTCAATGGCTTAAAATATACTTTCTTCTTCTCATTTTCTACTTCTACATTCATTATAAACTAGCTAATAAACTAAAATCTAAAATGTAACATACGTTTTTATTGCTAAAAATGAATATTCTGTGGAAGAATTTTCTGTTGATAGTCAGAGCGTTAGTTTAGGGTTAAATTGTTCTATTCATAAGGGATGTCTTGAAGGTTTTAAAGGGGATGAATGGAAGACGAGGGGTTGATGGGCCGTCCTCTTGTCTGGAAAACTTTGTTAAACACGTATTGTAGGAGAAAGCGAGGTGTCATCTGTCATCGGAGTAGGAGGGAACCCAGATGCGGTTAACAATGGGCCTCACTCATTAGCACGCGCGGACCTCTTTTGTGCGAAACCTCCCCTCGACCCATCAATGACTACATCCTTCTATTCCATTAGTCTAATCCTTTTATGGACTACAATCCAGCCTCAATTAAAACGCTTAATAACTAAAACAAAAAAAAGCCCTTTACAAAGCTGTGAAATCACAAAGGCGTTTTCACCCCTATTTTACAAATTACCTCAACGAAACCGCCATGTTTAACAGAATTCGTTAAAAAGAGATTTTCAGCCCTTTTTCTGGGCAAACGATTTTGATTCGAAGAATCATTGGGAAAAATCGTTTAAAATGGACAATTTTCCATTTGATTTTTTAATTATCACGTGAAATGAGTATGAATTCAATTAGAGTTTTTAATTGCCTCTTTTCATAACCGGATTTTAATCGAGTCCGGGTTAAAACTTGTGACATTTGAAGATGAAAATGTCGTCGTCAGGATGGGAAAGTTTTTTTGGATTTCGAAAGGTTCTCGTATGCTTAAAACGGTTTAGTGTTTCTATTAAGGTCTGCGGTCTCTTCCTGGAGTAGCGAGTGTGTGATGAGGGTTGTTAAGTGAGCTTTGATGCGTGTTAGGTAGAAGGGTTGTTCAGTTAGTCCGGCGGTTGTTGGGCGTGGAGGGGTAAGGGTTGATTGTAATGCTCACCGCAACCGCCTCACGTCAACAACCCGATGTTAAATGATGATTAAACCTGTCCCGACATCTTTGTCCTTCAAAATTGTTATAATCACAGGATATGCGTTTAAAATACGAGCGAAAGATCTCCCTCTATTCAAAACAGACACCCCATTCTCTTTAATAAAAAATCCAATTCAGCCAATGGGTTAACTTGATAAATGGTTCAATAGATGAGATTGAAAGGCTATAACTGATTCAATCTGAATCATTGTCGCGAAAGTGGCCCATAAAGGCAGCATTGCCAAAAAAGGGAATTTTTTGCCCCATTTACATGAAATTCATAGCAGTTCGATTGTTTTCCTTGCTTAGGAAGGGGGAGACGGAGGTTTAGAATTCAGCGGCTGATACACCCCGAGTCGGCTGTTTGGAAGGAACAGCCCCACGGATGGAGACCATGAGATAAAGCGGCCGGCAGAGGAGTTCGATAACCCGGAAGAAACCATCGGAAAGCTCGACAGCAGGAGTCGAACGGTCCAGGACTCTACAGCAAACAGAGCGGGTCAATGGGAACCCCGCACTTTGCTCTGTTAGTCCGCTGAATGATTCGGGAAGGATGGATAGAACCTAGTGAACTCCATGGAGATCACCGGTGGTCTCGGGAGGAAGAAAGACAGAGACGGGAGGTTCTGCATCAAATAAGTAATTACCTTTTTCCCTCTTAGTAGCACTGTTAATTTCATTATGACACAACGTCCGGAAAATTAGATGACTTTTAAGCTCCTGAATTGAAACGGGATAACCTAATTTTCTTTCGGCGTCGACAATGGAATTTCGAAAAACGTCCCACCTATTGGAAGAAAAAGCCTATAATGAAAAGCCGCTTTTTTTGTTTCCTCCTGAACATGATGAACTCATTTAGATGAAAATTTTGTTACCGTCGATAAATTGCAATCGCAGAAAATAAAACGGGGAAGCTGTAATTCCGGGTTGATACTTAAACCGTTTCAACCCCGTTTTTAACATTCTTTTTTTTACTACGGTAACTCACCGGCACTCCCTAAACCTCAATTTTTTTCCACCGCCCTCTCGAAAGCCACCTGTTCCCGCGTGAATTAGAGGACGACAACTCACGCGTGCGGGTCGACCTTTCCAAATTGAGCTCCTATGAATTAATGATCGCGCAACGAAAACAGGCAAACATGAATATGTACCACCTTTTTTTATGTCTTCTACTTCCAAAAACCAATTATTTTTGCTCTTCCGAAGTTCCCAACACTAAAAATAAAATAATTAAATTTTCATCCCACTCATGGATGAATATATTATAAGCCCAAGTTTGAAAAGCCTTTAAAAAAACCTGACGAAAAGGAGCACCTTTTAGCAAATCATTGTTGTTAAACCTGATTTTTCTTGTTCATACATATTACAAAAGAACTTAATTATTAATGAATACTCTCAGCAAAATAAATTTGTTTAAATTAAGGTTTAAAGAAAACCGATGAAAATAAGTTTGTCTTTTTGGTAAAAATGAGGTTGTTTGTTGTGCCGGCCGTCCGTCTCTAGCTCTGTAGCCCATCTTCCGAGTTCCATCGGACTGATTTTAGGCCAAGTTTGTAAATAATAAACCAATGCGTAAATCTAAATCTGTTTTCCTTTTTTTTCCCCAACACCAGAAGTAACAAGGGAATAGAATAAAATGTATTATTTAACAAGTACAAACCCCTTCGCATTTACTAACGAGTCTTTGGTTAATTACTACACGTAATGCTAACGTGGTTAATTACGCAGAACATTACGCAGAAAGAGAAGGCCGGGGCAGAGGACGCTTTTTGGTATTCTACTGTTATTCAACGAGTCGTGAATAGGGGGAAAGAGAAGGGGCTTTTGACCTTTTGTATAAGTTTAGATTTTTTTGTCCCATTGTGTCCATTTGTACTTGAGTTACCGATATAATTAAAATTTTCAGGTTATAGGATGTCGAAATTCCTGATTCACATCGCGGACCGTTCGGTAGATAACGGACGTTGGCATGGCCATACTTCAATCATTACGTGCTCCCCCGACGTAAGCACGTAGGGATCCCCCTCATCCCCTTTACAATTCCATTGCTCACAGCCCCGTACAAACTACCCAACCCCTTCCATCCCTCATTTCTCTATCTCGCCCGGCGCAAAACTGCAGGAGTTATGGAACGATTAATTACGGCATATCTAACGTCACTCAATGTTATGAAACCATAAATCAGAAGGGGGAATTTTTTTAATTATTCCCTCGCCATTTTCGCTGAATGCACATTTTTCTCTAGGGATTAAAAGGCGTTTTAACCCTAAAATTATAATTCCTATCCTCTTTCATCTTTCTGGAAAAGAAGTTATTGTATACCATCCATATCCATACACTGCAGACATTTGCCCATCTTGATGTTGCCCGTGCGTAGCCAGTTGTTTTCTTGAACAGTTTACCTATAGCCCCAATTTTCACCAAATTTTCGCAGAATAATCCTATCTTCACCAAATTTTTACCAAATACTCTTACAACATTTCAGAGAAACTTTTAGGTTTTCACGCCCTATGTCCTTACTCTCCATGGAGGAAGTTCCCGTGGGGGCTGGCTCTAGACCAAAACTTTTTGATACACAAAATCCCAAGTTTAGCATTCATAAAATTTTTAGATTCCTTTGATTATACACTGATTTTTGCTTTAAAAAAGTTATTTTAGAAGAAGTTCGTAAGCTGTTTTTCTAAAGTTTTTGTTTTTTTAAAGTCATTCTCTTTGGGGAGAACTCAAAAAGTTTTCTTTTCGGAAAGGGAGTGGATGCGAAAAGAACGTCTTAAACCGTCGGAAGGAGTAAAAGAGACTGTGAATATTTAATTAATCCATTATAAAATTTGTATAAAAGGGCCTCTCCCCGGGAGCCTCATAACCATAATCTTGCATTAATTTTAATAATTCTTACTATTCATTTATGAAAAAACCGTTTTCAATTTTTTTGCTTGACGAAAAAATAAAGACCTAAGACCTTTTTGTCCAGTTTTATTGAGGTGTGTCCCTGATGGTCAGATGCATCCCACCGCCCGAGGATCCGCTTTTGGGGAGATTCTTCCGGACTCGTTTTTGGCCGAGGAGCACATCAGCACTTCTGCAGCTTGTCCGGTCGGTCATTTCGCTGAATTTCAGACACGTCAATGGAATAATCAGAGTCGCAGATTTTTATGTTTTCAGCTGGGAGGATGCCCATGATGTCATTCGTACAGCAGTTTTTGACACATGATTGACATGATTGACCCCTATAAATTCAATTACTCACTACTCGATAATTTGATTGATTCATAACGTATTTTGTACTGAATCTCTCCTCATCTTTCCTCACCAAGCCAAACCTCTCCGCCCATTTTTTTGTTTGCTAATTTTGACAGCGTCCGGTTGAATATCGCGTTATCAAGGGGTGGTGTTGGGGTTGAAAAAGGATGAAAAGACGATAATTATCTCTCGGACTGAATATTTTCACCCTGGGGTTTTATTAATGACCCTCTTTCATAATAAATACATAAATTAAAATCCACCCTCCGGTAATGAATCAAAGGGTTAAAAACACGATTTGCGACCTTCCCGTTTCGACATTTTAAACCGGATTCGACACGGGCGTAGGAAGGAGGGATGAAAACTAAACTCGACGATCCCCCTGGCCCGCCCCGATCGTGTTTACAGCATCCGACGTTGACCCCTCCAACGCTAATTGTGCAACTCGCATAATTGACTTCAATCTCAATTTCTATACACAGACGTTCACCTCCGTGTTAGCATTTTAGTCCATATTGTCTCCATGTTTACCCGTCAGACTATTGAATAATTTTCCAACAATTTTCCCCTACGTTCTGGATCGGTGCATTGTTGCTAACTATTGCGTTATCTAACCTGTTTGTTAATTTCTGTTTTTCCTTCTTTTCAACCAATTACCTAGTTAGTCGATTTATTTTTAACTTCCTTAAAGAAGTTATTGTGGATACCATCGACGTCGGGTTTTTGGAAGGTTCTTCCAGACCCCGCAGGGTCAAATCGAATACTAATCTTTACCGATCTCAAATTTGTCTGTGATGCCGGCCGGCGGTTACATTTTTTTTCTGGAACGCATTTTTTACGGCCACAGATTTCGAACCGATTTTCACCAAATTTTCTTTTGTCGGTGAACAAGAAACTAACGAGAGCTATTTTTGAATTTCGAAAAAATATGTCTGTTTGAAATTTAAAAAAATTCGCTGTGGCCAAACCGTTGCTTGGTCCGATTTTCACCAAATTTTTCTTATATAACCAAATTCTTAAATTCACCAAATTACTTCTTATATTTTTTACGAATTTTGGTGTAAAAAAGTTATCATTTTTTTTACTTTAATTATCAAATTAGTAGGGAGAAATTTCATACTCCCACGCCTTACGAGAGGGACCTCTCTTGGGCAAAAATCCCATTATTTCTACCGAGATGCATAAAAAAACTCTGACAATTTTTCGAAAAAAAAAAAAATTAGAAAATTTTTGAAAAAAAAAAACTTTGAACAACAAAAACTTACAACAAAAAAAACTTCCCCCTCTGTTATACTTCCCCCTCTGTTATAATTCCCCCTCCATTATACTTCCCCCTCCGTTATACTTCCCCCTCCTATATTTTTTACTTCTCTTTAAGGACGTTTTCGTAGGAAGCACTTCTAAACCATTTTTAATCATTCTCTATTCAATTTGGGGGCTTTCCAGTGTTCAACTAGCAACTTTGGTGTCCACCTGCGCTTACATATTTTGGTGTAAATCTTTGTTTAACAATCGCTAATCTACGTTTAACGTTGGCTTAACCTGTGTTTATATTTGAAATCATCCTGCACTTAAGCGTAATCCTAACTTAGACTAATCGATAATCGACATCGTCAAACCTATTGTATTCAATTCTAAAATCCTAGAACATCCATCTGATGTTAATCTGTCGTTAAATCTAACTCGATGTTAACAAAACACATTACCAATGATGGAGGAAAGGAACAAAATTATGGGGGATTTCCAACACAATAGGTAGAACAGGGAAGAACAGTAGAAAGGAGGGATCCTCCATTATCCGATTTCTAAGACAATTTGTCATAGTCGTTCAAATGTTCCAGAATGTCGGTCGCAAATTAGCGGGTCATTTTCGACGAAAACGGGCCCCTCCCTAAATATAACACGTTCACGGCCCACACCTGCTCCTAATGAGATGTACAAACAAAGGGTTGATTTATTACCTTTTCCCTCTCTGTATAGAGGTACAAGCTCCCTTTTCTGTTTACTCAAAAGCGTTCAACCCTCTAAACTACGTTTTCCTTTTAATTTTTTTTTCTACCTTAAAATTTAACTCCACTTTCTCAATGGCGACTTTTAATTGGATCTCGCCCCTGTTTGTCTTACAATATTATCTTTCCTCTTAAGTCTGTAAACACCTTGAACGTAAAACTGAATAAATCTAAGATATTTAAGACCCCAACGGCCTTTAATCACTGAATATTTATTAAGGAGGAAAGAGAAAAAAGCGCTAAATTTAGGTCTCAAGTATACTCTTTTTCTAATTTTTAAATTATAAAACGCAATTTTTTTTTAGAAAATAATTATTTTTTTAACATGAATAGAACTCTTAATTTGGAAGGGTATATTTTTTCCCCAACTCCATTTTGTTTCCCTTTTTTTAAAAAAACGCCAAAATATTTTAGTAAGGGATTTTCCTCGTAAAGCTCCCCATACATCAACCTTTATAATTTTAAATAAAATAAATATACCTACATTTTTACTATACCTACTCAGAAAAAAAAATTCCTCTGTAACTTATTTAATTTAAAAATATACTAATCTCCAGTAATACTCTCCTAAGGAATTTCTTCCCCATCCCAAGTTTTTTTTTTTCTGTTTTGTTTTTTAAGCCCTCTTTTTTTCTCTTTCCTACCCAATTACCACTTTTTTTGTCCCTTCTTTTATAGATAATTTGCATTTGTCCCTTCTTACACTCCATTTCTCTTTGAGATTAACTCGGATGTTTCTTAAGGATTTTTTTCCCTTCCTTGAAATTTCTTTTGTAATTATGTACAAGGGGAGAAAATAAAGGTTCTTTGATCATAAAATCAATTAGGCTTTTTTTCCTTTAACGATATTAAATAAACTACAAGTTCGTTTGAAGTTCATTTCAAAAGATATTTTTGACAGTCTTGAGGTTTACAAGTTTTCTTTTAACTTCCTTAAAGAAGTTATTGTGATACCCTCCACGTCGGGTTTTTGGGAAGGGTCTTACAGACCCCGGAGGGATTGATCTTTACCGATCTCAACTTTGTCTGTGGTTCCGGCCGGCCGTCCGTAGCATTTTTTCCGGGAACACTTTACAGCCAGTTTTCAACCGATTTTCACCAAATTTTCACCAAAATTTCTTTTGCCGGTGAACAAGAATGTAACGAGGGCGATTTTTGAATTTCGAAAAATGGCGGAGATATGGCTGTTTGAAATTTAAAAAAATTCCTGCGGCGGAACCGTTGGTCCGATTTTTACCAAATTTTCACCAAAGACTCCTTATATTTTTTACGAATTTTTGGTATAAAAAAATTGCCACTTTATAATAATTATTTTTTTTTTAGTAGAGAGAAATTTCATACATCTACCCATTACGAGAGGCACATCCCAGGCCAAAGAGCCCATTATTTCTACCTTGTCACAACAAATTTTTCGAAAAAAAAAAAAAATTAGAAAAATTTTCAGAAAAAAAGCGCAAATTTAAAAAGAAAACCCTGAAAATTTTTCGAAAAAAAAACTCGGAAAATTTTTCAAAAAAACCCCTCTGTTATACTTCCCCTCCCATATACTTCCCCCTCCGTTGTACGTCCCCTCCTTTATACTTCCCCCTCCGTTGTACGTCCTCTCCTTTATACTTCCCCCTCCTAAATTGTAACTTCTCTTTCTTCTTCTTCTTTTATTCAACTCAATCATACTAGGGGTATACAATATTTCTGATAAATAAAATTTATGCCAAAAGTAATGTGCAGTTAGTTCCTCGGACAAAAAGAAGTGAAATTAAAATATTACATCCGGTAGATTTCGAAGGAAAAAAAACTACTAAAAAAATCTTGGACTCCAGGACACCCTGTACAGCAAAAAACCCCTCTGTTATACTTCCCCTCCCATATACTTCCCCCTCCGTTGTACGTCCCCTCCTTTATACTTCCCCCTCCTAAATTGTAACTTCTCTTTCTTCTTCTTTTTATTCAACTCAATCATACTAGGGGTATACAATATTTCTGATAAATAAAATTTATGCCAAAAGTAATGTGCAGTTAGTTCCTCGGACAAAAAGAAGTGAAATTAAAATATTACACCCGGTAGATTTCGAAGAAAAAAAATCTACTAAAAAAATCTTGGACTCCAGGACACCCTGTACAGCAAAAAACCCCTCTGTTATACTTCCCCTCCCATATACTTCCCCCTCCGTTGTACGTCCCCTCCTTTATACTTCCCCCTCCTAAATTGTAACTTCTCTTTCTTCTTCTTCTTTTATTCAACTCAATCATACTAGGGGTATACAATATTTCTGATAAATAAAATTTATGCCAAAAGTAATGTGCAGTTAGTTCCTCGGACAAAAAGAAGTGAAATTAAAATATTACATCCGGTAGATTTCGAAGAAAAAAAAACTACTAAAAAAATCTTGGACTCCAGGACACCCTGTACAGCAAAAAACCCCTCTGTTATACTTCCCCTCCCATATACTTCCCCCTCCGTTGTACGTCCCCTCCTTTATACTTCCCCCTCCTAAATTGTAACTTCTCTTTCTTCTTCTTCTTTTATTCAACTCAATCATACTAGGGGTATACAATATTTCTGATAAATAAAATTTATGCCAAAAGTAATGTGCAGTTATCCTTTTTAAATCTGTCAAAAAACAGGCTTTCGAACAACAGTATTTTCGATATTCCACAATTTTAAAAATAAATGAGGTGATCCATACGTTATGAAACACACCGTATAGGGGAAAAATCAATACGTGTTATGCTCAATTATTCAGAATAAAGCGTATCAATATGTCTCGTCACCATTATGAAATACTGCTATTAACAAAAATAGCTCGTTGTTTGAGTTTACCTTTAAATTATTTTTCTTGGCTACTTAAGAATCAGTGAGTAAATAACAGGGAAAACTCTTGAATTTTCAAGAAATACAATTCTATGGAAATAATAGAGAAGCCACTCTGGGCAATAATGCTCCTCCCCTCAATAACTGAAATCGCACATTTTTTACTCCTTTATTCTTATTTTTATTCCATTTTATTGATCAAACAAAATGCAAATGGGGATTCGGATTCCGTCCTATCCTGTTCTTTTTTTTGTCGGTTTCGCTCTACAAGGTAAAGTACGAAAAAAGGGAGCCTGAGGGTAATTTAATTTGAGTGCTAACACATGAATAGCAATACATCACCTTTGATCAGTTACCATGACGCATAGGGTGGTCGAATAACGAACCTTGTTACTATAATGCGATCCATGTCTTATTTTACAACAAGTACAACATATGTTAAAAAAATAAAAACAATAATATACCAACCGCAGTTTGAAACTCCTGGAGCATGCGCAGAAGGATTTGGACGTCAAATTTTACGTCGTTCAAACCGTTTTTCCGTCAAATCTGAAGTCACCTAACGTCTAATTTGACGTGCAAATCCTGTGCGCATGCTCCAGAAGTTTCAAACTGCGGTTGGAACAAAGCTAATAATAATGTTCATGGAGATCAGGATTAAAATGTTTGGACGACTACAACATCGAATCCTGAAACTTAAGTGGGATCCGCCTGAAAATTTTCTTTCAAATACACGATGCAGCACTTTCGCCACCAAAATTAGTTTCCTATATTTGAGCACAAAAAATCATCGGAAATATTTTAGAAAAGCTCATTCTCGTTATTATAGGAATATCTAGGCGGCCTTGGGAGCAGTTTTTCCGAAAAAATTTTTTCTTTGAAAAATAAAAAAATTACTTTTCGACTGAAAATTTTTTTTTCATTCAACTGCTAGTCATTTTGTAGGTTTTTACGAACTCTTTCCAAAAACAAATTATATATGAAAATCCGACGTATAGTTTTGTCGTAATCCTTTTAGAATGGTTCGGAAGAAAATTCTTTTCTTCTTTCTTTAGATGGTTAAATGTCGGGGCCAAATCCAAACTATACGTTCTACAACCAATAATTTTTCATTGAACCTGAAACTTCAAAGAAACTTGCTTTTTACCCCCTTAAATTGTCCCCATCTTGTCAAATAAGCGTCTCCCTTTTCATTTTATTACCGTGATGTCGAGTCAGTTGACGCCTTCTTATTAAAACTTACGTTGAAACTCCTTCTTTACTTGCTAGGCGAAATACAAAGTTTTAATTGTGTTCTACATTCAAAACGTATCCCCTTTCATGATGTACCTCTTATTTCAAAGAATCCTTATCTCGTGGGTTGTTTTTCAATTAAAATTAAGGTTATTTATGAGAAACATGGGAAAATTTCGATACCCGGGGGTTCTTGAGGTGGCGATAATCCCGATATATCTGGTGGGGTGAAAAATGGGGTCCGAAGAATGGGACTAATTCACTTCCGTCCATCCGTAAAAATTTTTCCTTTTTTCAGAGGATGAGGGTGCCATTTACTGACTAACAACCCACCCTCCCTTAGTTCCTGTACAAGACGCAGCAAGCCTTTAAATTATTCCAACCCCAACCATTTCTTATTTATTCAGCCTTTCTGGAGGAGCCGAACTTCTTTATAAGTACCACGTCGACAACTTTTCAAAGAACAATTAGAAAATTTAGACAAGAACTTTTTCAACGAAAATTTTAAATTGAATAAAATATCACCTCTCGAAATGAATGGAGAGAATGTAGTTAATTCAAGTTGGACTCTAAAAATCAACAAACTTCATCCCTAAAAACTTTTAAAACATTTTATTCAATCCTTATAGCACCTTCCAACTTTGTTATCCATAAAAAATAAAAATCAAAAGAATCTTTTATGCCCTTTTAAGCATTCATTGGAATTTTTATGTCGAATACCTACCTACTTCAACTCAACTTTGATAACCTAATAATTTATTTTTTGCCAGTGTATATAATAAAGATAAGCGTTGATATATTTCTACGCCTATTTGTCCTTTTTTACAAGGGCATAAAATTCGAAATTATTGTTATACTTTTTTAAAAATAAAAATATGTGATACAACATCCCGGTTATTTAAAAAAAAAATGTGAAAAAAATTACGCCCGAACAGGGACTCGAACCCTGGACCCTTAGATTAAAAGTCTAATGCTCTACCGACTGAGCTATCCAGGCTGTCGGCGAAACTATCATAATTATTAAAAGTAGGAAAAAATTCAGTAATCGCATTAAATTATTAAAAATGATAATTGATAATCAATAAAATAAATAACAATATCAGCAGCATATTATGCATAAGATAATTTTTGACAGACAGAATTCGTAGACGACCGAACGAAATGCGCGAGCCTTCACAAGTCAGTTCGGATGGGCGATTGTATATTCGTTTATATTTGTTTTATTGGTAGGTATATTTATTTTTAAACAGACTCGCCTCAATCATTAATTGGCCGAATTTACTTACAAGCCTAAAACCAAAGTTTGGCCGAATTTACTAACCTGTCAAGGGTCAGATTGATACGAGCAGGTTTGGATTGGCCGAATTTCAGATAAGAAAAAAAGAATCCAATTTTTCAAAAAATCATTAACAACTAAAACTTAATTTTTATTTTTATTGCGCATGTAATCTTCAAAAGGTTGATTTTATTATCAAATAATAACCAATAATGGAGAAAGAATTGATTGTGATAACGGGTATCGCACGACGCGTTTCGGCTTAAAAAGCCTCGTCAGGTGAGCTATTCCCTCTATCATTTCTACCTTTTCAGTCCGGAGAGAGAGGCTCAATGAAAACATAGAAATGATACTGATAGAGGGAATAGCTCACCTGAAGAGGATTTTTGAGCCGAAACGCGTCGTGAGGTATCCGTTATCACAGTCATTTCTTCCTCCATTATTGGTTAATTATTTGATACTAAAGTTAAAATATTTTTCAAAAAAATTATTAAAAAAATAACGTTATCTATCTTTTTTTCCACAAAAATCAACTACCAAAGCAACTACGATTTTTTCAAAAAATTATTTGAATTTCCAATCCATCAATTTTAAAAAAAAAATTATTTAAAAAACTACAATTTCAAAAAAAATAATAAAAAATCTCCTACTTGCAATTTTTTTAAATCATTAAAATTGCTTACGCAATATTTTTTTTAAATCATAAAGCAATAAAATAATTGGAAAATAAAAAATATAAATCTAGAAAAATAGTTTATACTGTATACTACGGTGCTTATACTATTGTACTGTGGTAGGAAGAAATTTGGGCTGATCCCACCCGCGCCGTGTGGCGAAAAAAAAATTCCTTTCCTTTTCTTTAACAAAGTTTACGTCGTGATAAGCTCCAGGGCCAATAATGCGTAAATGACTAAAACGGAGCAAAAAAATTTCGCCCGAACAGGGACTCGAACCCTGGACCCTTAGATTAAAAGTCTAATGCTCTACCGACTGAGCTATCCAGGCAGCTGACCTTTGAGGCATATTTTTGCCAAACTAGCAAATTTAAATTTTTTGTGATATATCTGCCTAATGTAATAAAAATTTACAATTTGTCATAGTCGTTCAAATGTTCCAGAATGTCGGTCGCAAATTAGCGGGTCATTTTCGACGAAAACGGGCCCCTCCCTAAATATAACACGTTCACGGCCCACACCTGCTCCTAATGAGATGTACAAACAAAGGGGTTGATTTATTACCTTTTCCCTCTCTGTATAGAGGTACAAGCTCCCTTTTCTGTTTACTCAAAAGCGTTCAACCCTCTAAACTACGTTTTCCTTTTAATTTTTTTTTCTACCTTAAAATTTAACTCCACTTTCTCAATGGCGACTTTTAATTGGATCTCGCCCCTGTTTGTCTTACAATATTATCTTTCCTCTTAAGTCTGTAAACACCTTGAACGTAAAACTGAATAAATCTAAGATATTTAAGACCCCAACGGCCTTTAATCACTGAATATTTATTAAGGAGGAAAGAGAAAAAAGCGCTAAATTTAGGTCTCAAGTATACTCTTTTTCTAATTTTTAAATTATAAAACGCAATTTTTTTTAGAAAATAATTATTTTTTTAACATGAATAGAACTCTTAATTTGGAAGGGTATATTTTTTCCCCAACTCCATTTTGTTTCCCTTTTTTTAAAAAAACGCCAAAATATTTTAGTAAGGGGATTTTCCTCGTAAAGCTCCCCATACATCAACCTTTATAATTTTAAATAAAATAAATATACCTACATTTTTACTATACCTACTCAGAAAAAAAATTCCTCTGTAACTTATTTAATTTAAAAATATACTAATCTCCAGTAATACTCTCCTAAGGAATTTCTTCCCCATCCCAAGTTTTTTTTTTTCTGTTTTGTTTTTTAAGCCCTCTTTTTTTCTCTTTCCTACCCAATTACCACTTTTTTGTCCCTTCTTTTATAGATAATTTGCATTTGTCCCTTCTTACACTCCATTTCTCTTTGAGATTAACTCGGATGTTTCTTAAGGATTTTTTTCCCTTCCTTGAAATTTCTTTTGTAATTATGTACAAGGGGAGAAAATAAAGGTTCTTTGATCATAAAATCAATTAGGCTTTTTTTCCTTTAACGATATTAAATAAACTACAAGTTCGTTTGAAGTTCATTTCAAAAGATATTTTTGACAGTCTTGAGGTTTACAAGTTTTCTTTTAACTTCCTTAAAGAAGTTATTGTGATACCCTCCACGTCGGGTTTTTTGGGAAGGGTCTTACAGACCCCGGAGGGATTGATCTTTACCGATCTCAACTTTGTCTGTGGTTCCGGCCGGCCGTCCGTAGCATTTTTTCCGGGAACACTTTACAGCCAGTTTTCAACCGATTTTCACCAAATTTTCACCAAAATTTCTTTTGCCGGTGAACAAGAATGTAACGAGGGCGATTTTTGAATTTCGAAAAATGGCGGAGATATGGCTGTTTGAAATTTAAAAAAATTCCTGCGGCGGAACCGTTGGTCCGATTTTTACCAAATTTTCACCAAAGACTCCTTATATTTTTTACGAATTTTTGGTATAAAAAAATTGCCACTTTATAATAATTATTTTTTTTTTAGTAGAGAGAAATTTCATACATCTACCCATTACGAGAGGCACATCCCAGGCCAAAGAGCCCATTATTTCTACCTTGTCACAACAAATTTTTCGAAAAAAAAAAAGAAATTAGAAAAATTTTCAGAAAAAAAGCGCAAATTTAAAAAAGAAAACCCTGAAAATTTTTCGAAAAAAAAAACTCGGAAAATTTTTCAAAAAAACCCCTCTGTTATACTTCCCCTCCCATATACTTCCCCCTCCGTTGTACGTCCCCTCCTTTATACTTCCCCCTCCGTTGTACGTATACTTCCCCCTCCTAAATTGTAACTTCTCTTTCTTCTTCTTCTTTTATTCAACTCAATCATACTAGGGGTATACAATATTTCTGATAAATAAAATTTATGCCAAAAGTAATGTGCAGTTAGTTCCTCGGACAAAAAGAAGTGAAATTAAAATATTACATCCGGTAGATTTCGAAGGAAAAAAAACTACTAAAAAATCTTGGACTCCAGGACACCCTGTACAGCAAAAAACCCCTCTGTTATACTTCCCTCCCATATACTTCCCCCTCCGTTGTACGTCCCCTCCTTTATACTTCCCCCTCCTAAATTGTAACTTCTCTTTCTTCTTCTTCTTTTATTCAACTCAATCATACTAGGGGTATACAATATTTCTGATAAATAAAATTTATGCCAAAAGTAATGTGCAGTTAGTTCCTCGGACAAAAAGAAGTGAAATTAAAATATTACACCCGGTAGATTTCGAAGAAAAAAAATCTACTAAAAAAATCTTGGACTCCAGGACACCCTGTACAGCAAAAAACCCCTCTGTTATACTTCCCCTCCCATATACTTCCCCCTCCGTTGTACGTCCCCTCCTTTATACTTCCCCCTCCTAAATTGTAACTTCTCTTTCTTCTTCTTCTTTTATTCAACTCAATCATACTAGGGGTATACAATATTTCTGATAAATAAAATTTATGCCAAAAGTAATGTGCAGTTAGTTCCTCGGACAAAAAGAAGTGAAATTAAAATATTACATCCGGTAGATTTCGAAGAAAAAAAAACTACTAAAAAAATCTTGGACTCCAGGACACCCTGTACAGCAAAAAACCCCTCTGTTATACTTCCCCTCCCATATACTTCCCCCTCCGTTGTACGTCCCCTCCTTTATACTTCCCCCTCCTAAATTGTAACTTCTCTTTCTTCTTCTTCTTTTATTCAACTCAATCATACTAGGGGTATACAATATTTCTGATAAATAAAATTTATGCCAAAAGTAATGTGCAGTTATCCTTTTTAAATCTGTCAAAAAACAGGCTTTCGAACAACAGTATTTTCGATATTCCACAATTTTAAAAATAAATGAGGTGATCCATACGTTATGAAACACACCGTATAGGGGAAAAATCAATACGTGTTATGCTCAATTATTCAGAATAAAGCGTATCAATATGTCTCGTCACCATTATGAAATACTGCTATTAACAAAAATAGCTCGTTGTTTGAGTTTACCTTTAAATTATTTTTCTTGGCTACTTAAGAATCAGTGAGTAAATAACAGGGAAAACTCTTGAATTTTCAAGAAATACAATTCTATGGAAATAATAGAGAAGCCACTCTGGGCAATAATGCTCCTCCCCTCAATAACTGAAATCGCACATTTTTTACTCCTTTATTCTTATTTTTATTCCATTTTATTGATCAAACAAAATGCAAATGGGGATTCGGATTCCGTCCTATCCTGTTCTTTTTTTGTCGGTTTCGCTCTACAAGGTAAAGTACGAAAAAAGGGAGCCTGAGGGTAATTTAATTTGAGTGCTAACACATGAATAGCAATACATCACCTTTGATCAGTTACCATGACGCATAGGGTGGTCGAATAACGAACCTTGTTACTATAATGCGATCCATGTCTTATTTTACAACAAGTACAACATATGTTAAAAAAATAAAAACAATAATATACCAACCGCAGTTTGAAACTCCTGGAGCATGCGCAGAAGGATTTGGACGTCAAATTTTACGTCGTTCAAACCGTTTTTCCGTCAAATCTGAAGTCACCTAACGTCTAATTTGACGTGCAAATCCTGTGCGCATGCTCCAGAAGTTTCAAACTGCGGTTGGAACAAAGCTAATAATAATGTTCATGGAGATCAGGATTAAAATGTTTGGACGACTACAACATCGAATCCTGAAACTTAAGTGGGATCCGCCTGAAAATTTTCTTTCAAATACACGATGCAGCACTTTCGCCACCAAAATTAGTTTCCTATATTTGAGCACAAAAAATCATCGGAAATATTTTTAGAAAAGCTCATTCTCGTTATTATAGGAATATCTAGGCGGCCTTGGGAGCAGTTTTTCCGAAAAAATTTTTTCTTTGAAAAATAAAAAAATTACTTTTCGACTGAAAATTTTTTTTTCATTCAACTGCTAGTCATTTTGTAGGTTTTTACGAACTCTTTCCAAAAACAAATTATATATGAAAATCCGACGTATAGTTTTGTCGTAATCCTTTTAGAATGGTTCGGAAGAAAATTCTTTTCTTCTTTCTTTAGATGGTTAAATGTCGGGGCCAAATCCAAACTATACGTTCTACAACCAATAATTTTTCATTGAACCTGAAACTTCAAAGAAACTTGCTTTTTACCCCCTTAAATTGTCCCCATCTTGTCAAATAAGCGTCTCCCTTTTCATTTTATTACCGTGATGTCGAGTCAGTTGACGCCTTCTTATTAAAACTTACGTTGAAACTCCTTCTTTACTTGCTAGGCGAAATACAAAGTTTTAATTGTGTTCTACATTCAAAACGTATCCCCTTTCATGATGTACCTCTTATTTCAAAGAATCCTTATCTCGTGGGTTGTTTTTCAATTAAAATTAAGGTTATTTATGAGAAACATGGGAAAATTTCGATACCCGGGGGTTCTTGAGGTGGCGATAATCCCGATATATCTGGTGGGGTGAAAAATGGGGTCCGAAGAATGGGACTAATTCACTTCCGTCCATCCGTAAAAATTTTTCCTTTTTTCAGAGGATGAGGGTGCCATTTACTGACTAACAACCCACCCTCCCTTAGTTCCTGTACAAGACGCAGCAAGCCTTTAAATTATTCCAACCCCAACCATTTCTTATTTATTCAGCCTTTCTGGAGGAGCCGAACTTCTTTATAAGTACCACGTCGACAACTTTTCAAAGAACAATTAGAAAATTTAGACAAGAACTTTTTCAACGAAAATTTTAAATTGAATAAAATATCACCTCTCGAAATGAATGGAGAGAATGTAGTTAATTCAAGTTGGACTCTAAAAATCAACAAACTTCATCCCTAAAAACTTTTAAAACATTTTATTCAATCCTTATAGCACCTTCCAACTTTGTTATCCATAAAAAATAAAAATCAAAAAGAATCTTTTATGCCCTTTTAAGCATTCATTGGAATTTTTATGTCGAATACCTACCTACTTCAACTCAACTTTGATAACCTAATAATTTATTTTTTGCCAGTGTATATAATAAAGATAAGCGTTGATATATTTCTACGCCTATTTGTCCTTTTTTACAAGGGCATAAAATTCGAAATTATTGTTATACTTTTTTAAAAATAAAAATATGTGATACAACATCCCGGTTATTTAAAAAAAAATGTGAAAAAAATTACGCCCGAACAGGGACTCGAACCCTGGACCCTTAGATTAAAAGTCTAATGCTCTACCGACTGAGCTATCCAGGCTGTCGGCGAAACTATCATAATTATTAAAAGTAGGAAAAAATTCAGTAATCGCATTAAATTATTAAAAATGATAATTGATAATCAATAAAATAAATAACAATATCAGCAGCATATTATGCATAAGATAATTTTTGACAGACAGAATTCGTAGACGACCGAACGAAATGCGCGAGCCTTCACAAGTCAGTTCGGATGGGCGATTGTATATTCGTTTATATTTGTTTTTATTGGTAGGTATATTTATTTTTAAACAGACTCGCCTCAATCATTAATTGGCCGAATTTACTTACAAGCCTAAAACCAAAGTTTGGCCGAATTTACTAACCTGTCAAGGGTCAGATTGATACGAGCAGGTTTGGATTGGCCGAATTTCAGATAAGAAAAAAAGAATCCAATTTTTCAAAAAATCATTAACAACTAAAACTTAATTTTTATTTTTATTGCGCATGTAATCTTCAAAAGGTTGATTTTATTATCAAATAATAACCAATAATGGAGAAAGAATTGATTGTGATAACGGGTATCGCACGACGCGTTTCGGCTTAAAAAGCCTCGTCAGGTGAGCTATTCCCTCTATCATTTCTACCTTTTCAGTCCGGAGAGAGAGGCTCAATGAAAACATAGAAATGATACTGATAGAGGGAATAGCTCACCTGAAGAGGATTTTTGAGCCGAAACGCGTCGTGAGGTATCCGTTATCACAGTCATTTCTTCCTCCATTATTGGTTAATTATTTGATACTAAAGTTAAAATATTTTTCAAAAAAATTATTAAAAAAATAACGTTATCTATCTTTTTTTCCACAAAAATCAACTACCAAAGCAACTACGATTTTTTCAAAAAATTATTTGAATTTCCAATCCATCAATTTTTAAAAAAAAAATTATTTAAAAAACTACAATTTCAAAAAAAATAATAAAAAATCTCCTACTTGCAATTTTTTAAATCATTAAAATTGCTTACGCAATATTTTTTTAAATCATAAAGCAATAAAATAATTGGAAAATAAAAAATATAAATCTAGAAAAATAGTTTATACTGTATACTACGGTGCTTATACTATTGTACTGTGGTAGGAAGAAATTTGGGCTGATCCCACCCGCGCCGTGTGGCGAAAAAAAAATTCCTTTCCTTTTCTTTAACAAAGTTTACGTCGTGATAAGCTCCAGGGCCAATAATGCGTAAATGACTAAAACGGAGCAAAAAAATTTCGCCCGAACAGGGACTCGAACCCTGGACCCTTAGATTAAAAGTCTAATGCTCTACCGACTGAGCTATCCAGGCAGCTGACCTTTGAGGCATATTTTTGCCAAACTAGCAAATTTAAATTTTTTGTGATATATCTGCCTAATGTAATAAAAATTTCACCGACCTATTTTCAAATTTGGATGTGGCGTTTTTACTCGGATTTTAGCGTTGAAAAATGAATTTGTCTCGAATTGCTCTAGTTTAAATTTTTTAATCTTGAGAAATGGGAACCACCGCCTGTAAGATACTTAACAATTCGTATCTACTATTTTATCCGAAATAATGGATGCGAAATCGAGACCATTGACGTTTATACGACTTTGAGGGGAGGGAGAGAAGATAAAACACCGTTATTTAGAACGTAGGTACTGTTTTTCATTTCCTCAAAGCCATCGAGGTGTAAGGAGGCTTTACAAGGATTTATTAACGTACTTTACCGTCAGGGGAGGTAGAAATCCTCAGGTATTGATGAAAAGCATTCCGTCTCAGCTCATACGGGATTTCTAGGCGAAGTAGAAAAAAAAGTCAAAAATGAATAAAAGAAATTTTTTTTTAAACAATCCCATGGATTTTTATTTTGAGCAATGCCTTTTTTTTTCTGGAAATAAGTGGCTATAAATTGGAGGTACGTGCTCGGTGGGGAAGCTAATGGTTTTGCGGTTATATTTTTCAAAGTTGGATAATAAAAATGAAAAAAACATAAGTGCTTTTCGATCTAACTCACGCAAAGTGTACTCCGCCTATAGGTTAGTAGTTTTTTAAACCTTCGTGGAAAGTCCTGTACTAAAATCTATTGCATCCAGCTGATCCAAATGCTAATTTTTATCGCTAAAGCTTACTAGGTACCATTATAGAAGTTAAGATATAGATGGTTGGAAAAAAAAATCTTTAAAATACCCACTTCGTAGACGAATAAAATTGAGATAAGAAACCCGGACAACTGAGTTTTGTACTGAGCTTATGACGCCATCAACCTATTATTTTTTTAAATGCTGGACCACCCTGTATAATATTTGAACTAAAAATCTCTTTTCCTTTCTTTTTCCCCTCTTTTCTTTTCGTTTTTTTCGTTCTTCTCTTCCTTATTTAAAGATTTAATCTGAATCTTATTTCCTTTCCGAACGTTGATACTGGAGGAGGGAGGATCCTTTCCGATAGACTCGACTTGACTCAACTCGCCGATAAGCAAACAGATAGCTTGAAAAAAAAAACCGCTTTGAAACTTCTCGTTCAAAAGAAAAAAAAATTAACCTCTTTTTTCTTCTTTTTTCTCTCCTGTTCCCCCAGTTATTTTGAATTTTCACTATTAACATACAATAAGTCATTTGCAATATTAATAAAATAGAGAGGTTTCAAGTGGAATTAATATAATTAGGTACACATTTCATATCAGCTGAGTGAATAGCTTATTGTTTATTCCTCGTTGTGTTTCAAGGATTATCCCGTACCTATTGACCTCAGTTTCTAACTTCAAACAAACCCATTCGCTAAAAGTTTATCATGCATCCGATATTATCGCCATCAACTAACTTAGATCAATATGGAACTTCCAGCCATAGTTATAGGATAAACAAAAAAAACTTTAGTATTTACAACAATTTATTATCGGGATATTGAAATCATGGTAATTATAAAAAAAGGCACTTTTATTGTCCGAACCTTTTAGTCCAGATTAACAATTTATTTTAGGCCGATATCCATTATTCAAAGCGCTAAAAACCAATGCAGCGTGAAAGGAAAGATCGCACATTGGACTTTTAAATCAAGCACACGTTTTCTGTAACCCCCCTCATTTAATTAAAACGTTTTAAAAATAATATATACGTTTCCAAAAATAAATAAAAGATTAAAAAAGTCCGGTATCGCAGTTTTGATGTATTCATGTATTCGGTCTTATTTTCGGAATACGTTACCCCAGGGGGAAGCGCCTTTAACCAAATTCACCTAAATCGATCATATCAATCGGTTTTTCGTCACTTCAATTTATATGTTAAGGTGTAAAAACACATATAAATAGAGAAATAAAAACTTCGTTTTTTTAACCATATTTCGTTTAATATTCATTTTTAATCTACTCAAAAAGACATTTTGATAAAAAATTTTAGCGTTTTTAATCCAATTTAGGGTTTTAAAAGAGTAGTTGTTTTCCTCTTTTTTTTGCATACATTTTTTTTAACTTCTTTGAATCGTTATTTTCATGTCAAAACGAAAATACTGTGACAATCCGGAATAATGAGTTTTGGTTAGTTTTTCCATTTATATGTTTGTTTTATAAAAATCTGACAAATAAAATAAATAATAATTTTTTTTTCATATTAGATTACCTTCATACGTTATGAATAAAAATTTATAAGGTTTCCAATTATATTCGTTTCGTTTATTTTCATCCCAATTAGAAATACAAAACCTACGCTTTTCCGTTATAAATGAAAAAAAAAATATATATATAAAAAAACGAGGATTAGAGGAACTTATTAAAACCCCTTGTTAACGAAAGATTAGGTCGGGCCAATCTCGACATGTTTTTTCGAAAGTTAAATCCAAAATAAGGGTCAGTCTTTTTCATTTGTCTTCCAATTAAAAGAAATAGCATTAATCAATGAGGATTCTTTCCTAGGTTATGCTGTTCTTTTTCTTTTTCCTTGGGTTAGACTATGCTGAAATGGGGTTAGGGGGGCCGGGCCCAGCTGGGGGCTCCCACCATATCACATGGTACGTACTTCTGATGTATAAAAAAGAGGAATGAATTTTGTAAATTTAAAAATGTTCTTTTTTTTCCACATACCTACATCGTACCTTTTTTTTTCTCTAACTTTAGAATCAAAGTGGAGAACTTCAAAGACCTAGAGCTAATGTCGCATCCGAGGCTTCTGCCGTTATGAATTCCCGCTTCGTTAAGCCCAATTCACAAAGATTCCCAGCCGGTAATTAGCAAGTTGAAAATCGTCGTCGTAAAGCGCACAACAAACTTTTCTTTAAAACGACTTCAAAATTCCTTTGAACTTGCACTCTTCAATATAATAATTATTATTTTATTTTTAAAAAAATGTTTAACTTGATTAAATTCAATTTAAAAATTCGTGAAGCCCAAAAATTAAGACGGGATGTTTGGTATATAGAATATAAAGAACCTGAATATGTGTGGTAGATGAACTATTCTTTTTAAGATTCGCCGATTTTTCATTCCGTATACTCTTACCTGAAACATAAAAAAAAAAAATTAATCTATAAAAGTAATTTTTTAAGATTTTTTAAAAAAGAAAGTCTATTATGTGGTGTGTAAATTAAAAAGAAAGTTAAAAGATATTAAAGAGTGCAATGAAGGGTCTTCTCCCCGCAATGCGACACAACATGAATTAACAGCCCGAGGAAGCAAGCCTTCTTCGCTAATCCACCCTTCTACCTCCCAAACGTGCTTCCCGAGGGCTGTGTACAAATTCCGTGCCGGTAATGATTGTTTACCGATGACAGAGGTCAAATTCCGTGCGGAGACCGAGAGGGAATGTGTACAAACTGCGTGCGAAGGATTTAGTCAGTCAGAATAATGGATCCGAGTCCGAGTGCCACGTTATCTGTGATAAGTGATCGAGGCAAAGTATTACGCGTTGTCGACGGCTACAAATTCCACTTTCAGAAGATGTTGGTAGGTGAAGTCCAGAGATGGGCGTGCATTGAAAAAAACTGTAAGTCATTCATTAAAGTAAATTCCAAAAATGAAATAGTAGAGACAAAAATGGTTCACGATCACCCCCCAAAATCACTTCAATCCCTGAATAGGCAGAGAGTGAGAAATAGTGTGAAACGCAAGGCAACCGAAAATCCATGTGAGAGGCCTAACAAATTACTTGCTCGTGAGTTGGCGAGTGGGGATGTTCCTACGTTCACCACTGACGACGTGAATTCCGTCCGGCGAGGTATCCTTCGAGTTCGTAGAAGTGTGTATCCTAAGCTTCCGAAATCCCTTTTAGAACTTCATTCCGCATTCCCTTAGTGTTCTTTTTACTTCCCAATAAGGAAACAGCTAGTTACGAGAACGTCTTCAGTAGTGTCAAGATGAAATGTGAGGAGGTGAACTTGAAGTTTGAGCCGAAAATAGTTTTCATTGATTTCGAACGAGCTATTCACACAGCAGTTCGATCAGTTTGGCCAAATAGCGAAATTAGAGGTTGCCGATTCCACCTCGCCCAGAGTTGGTGGAGAAATATCCAGAAATATCGTCTAACTGCATATTTTAAAGACCAAAATTCGGAAATCGGTCAGTGTTTGAGAATGATTTTCGGCCTTCCATTTCTTCACCCTAACGATGTGAGTGACTGGTTCACCGACGACTTGATGCCCATTGCCCCGGTAACCAAGAACCTTGACGATTTTTTGGACTACCTTCTTCAGACTTACATTTCCGAGGATGCCACGTACCCCCCAAATTTGTGGAGCGAGTTTTCCTGCAGTACGATGAGGACGACGAACAGCTGCGAAGCATTCCATTCAAAGTTGAATGAAATGTTTTATGCTAGCCATCCACACATCTTCAAGTTCATTGAAGTTTTGAAAGACGTACAGGCCACTACTTATGTTAAAATGCGGTCTCAACAACAGAAATCGAAGACGATTCGCAAGAAGGAAGAATTCCTCCGCGAGCAAATGGCTGCGTTAGAGAGCGGTCTGATTTCCCGGATGGACTTTGTTAAATCAGTTTCATTCAAATTTTTTCCACTTGCTGTATAGGTGTTTTGAGGTTATAAGTAAATTTAATTTGATTTTTGGTGCCCATTGACGTGATCAGAAGATTTTTTTTTTTTGACAAGGCATTTTATGCAAATTTATATTTTTTCCAAGAATGTTTTGAGGTTGCAAATTTTGACAACTCCACCAATTTTTGTGGAGGCTTTTGGGGTGTGAAGCAGTTCGCCTCCAAGCGGTGCACCCTGGGTCACGCTAAACGAGCTGCACGGAGATTGTACATGTCTCATTTCATAGCCGCACGGAAACGGTACATGACCCTTTTGAGGCTCGCACGGAGTTTGTGCATCGCGGCACGGAGTTTGACGATTGCCTTCCCGAGAGAGGGAAAAAGGGGCTGGGGGTGCCCACTAAAATAGCATCCTCAGGAAAATTCTCTTTATACCTTCTGCCCCCCGGCTCTACGTCCTAGTTTTTTTTAATAAAGGCGAGTGTAAAACAACCTGTGTGTTCCCAGGGAAGGAACGAGGGTTTTTCCCTTCATCTCGTATACCACTCGCTTCATTTTCCCAAGGTTTACCCCGCCACACGTTTCCTGTATCATATCAGGTGTTTCATCTCGAAATCATACTTTCAATTTGTTCTTTTTTTCTATTTTCACCAAAAGTTTCTCTCACTCACTTTAAGTTTATACTTAATGAAAAACAAAAAAGTTTCTCAGTTTTGCGACAATTTTTTTTTCCAATTTGTTGGAAAATACGCCAAATTCAAGCCGTCTAAAATAAAGAAGGTGGCCATGTTTTAATCAAGCTATGACGTTTTCAGACATGTGGAAATGTAGGTTTTTCGACGACCATGCGAAGCTTTAAAAAGATTTTTAAAAACTCACTTTACCTACTGACAAAAAAATTTTAAAATGCTGGACTTCGGCTCTCGTCGGTGAAAACTTTAATATTCCGTTTAAGGTTCCTAAGAAATAAAATTGCGATGTCCTAATGGCGCCACAGGCAAACTTAAGATTTTTGAAAAAGAGGAAAAAAAAACTTCCCCATCCTTTATACATCCCCCACCATTATACTTCCTTCCGTTATACTTCCCCTCCTTTATACTTCCCCTCCGTTTTATTTCCCCTAATTAAGGCCGTCCGTCCGTAGCATTTTTTCCGGGACACTTTACGGACACAGTTTTCAACCCATTTTCACCTTTTCTTTAGTCGGAGAACAAGAAACTAACCTAGGAGATTTTTGAATTTCGAAACAATGACGGAGATATGTCAGTTTGAAATCTTAAAAAAATTCGCTGCGGCCGAACCGTGGGTCACATTTTCACCAAATTTTCACTCCTTCTTTTTTTACGAATTTTTGGTGTAAAAAAATTATCATTTTTTTAACATAAATTATCATTTTAGTAGGGAGAAATTGTATACTTCCACCCGCTACGAAAGGGACCTCCCTTCGGCAAAATCCCATTATTTCTACCTTGATACTTAAAAATTTTTCGGAAAAGAAAAAAAGAAAAAAAAAAAACTTAAAAAATTTTTCGAAAAAAAATTGGAAAATTTTGCGAAAAAGAAAGACAATTTTTTGAAAAAATTAAAAAAAAACTAAGAAAATTTTTTGAAAAAAAAATTTTCCCTCTGTTATACGAGTATACTCGTACTTCCCCCTCCGTTATACTTCCCCACCGTTTTACTTTCCATCCTTTATACTTCCCCCTCCGTTATACTTCCCATCTTTTATACTTCCCCCTACGTTATAGGTACTTTCCCCTCCGTTAATGGTTCCTAAGAAAAAAAAAATGCTCTAGAAGCACCAAAAAAGAAGTAAAATCTTAACTTTGAAGCCAAAAACAACAAATGTTTTGATTAAAAAAAAAAAATGAATACCACAGCTTTAAATTCATAAACTCGCCTACTTCTTTTTATTGATTTTTCAAAGATTAAAATGTTAATAATAAACCATATTTTCACGCTTGAAAGCATTTTGCTGTAAACGTCTTGTTTAAGCATGAAATAAGTTTTATATTTGATATAATATGGAAATTCTTCGAGGGTATTGGCACTTAATAAAATTGGCTTTTCAGGGCGCATATTAAAAAAGAAATATATAACTTCATAGGAAACCTTCGCTTCTTTTACGGTTGTGAAGTGGAATTATACACCTCGGGACTTTCCCCAAGGGGGAATTCTTTTTTATATATTTCCCGGAAAGGTGGGCTTCCTTTTCCTCTTTTCACGGTTCAACAAGTGTCCTAGATTCTCCGCCTATTTTCAAATTTCAAGAGAGAGATAAAATGGGATTAAACAAAAAAAATTCTGAGTTATTTACCGATGGGAACATTAGCGTGCGGGTTAAAAAAGTGATAAATTCCCATTGTGTAACGGTCATTTGAACATTTTTTTATAAATATTTGTCTCTGAGATAAACTGTTGTCAGTAATAAATTCTGAGGAGTTAGGGGCGCTAATCTGTGTATGCGCGGAGGTCATTTGTGCGGAGGGTATTGTATGTCGTGGGGATGTAGTGAGAGGGGTGGAGGCGGGTTGAGTTATGATGCAACGCCCGCGAGAAAGAAGCCAGCCCAAGGCTATCGCCTCCCCTCATGAGACTCACTGCTTCTGACAGATTCAGAAACCCAAATGGGCTTGTTAAGAATAAAAAATCGCTGTAAAAAATGTTTTGAAACATTTTTTTCTATCTTTTAAAAAATATGACCGATCATGTTTAAAACCTTCACGAAACTTATAATTGGAAAAATTGTTTTAAAATCGTCTTTCTCCAACAGGGTTCGAGTCTTTTTCTTTTAGTGTTATGGCTCTAATTCCATTTGTGGATGTTCGGAAAATGACGGGGCTAATGGCCGTTGTAATGGTCGAGTCGGTCCCGGAGAAACATTATCTCGACGAAAGACCTCCGGGGCCGCAGAGATACACACATAAGGGAGGATTAAAAACACCCCCACTCCCGTCCTTCTCTAACATCCCTTCATGCTTTTAGACTACAGAATTAAACAGGTATTTGTATTCCGAAGCGCAATTACCTCCTTTCTGTCTTGGGCTACGCTTTTCAACGGCGCAGTTTTTCAAAACCCCCTCCTTCTCCCAAGACGACGATTTCAAAAACACCACTTAAACCCCCCAAAGAAAATATTTCTAAGCACTAATTGTTTTTTAATTAACTCATTTTTATAATCTGATGTAATAAAAAGAAATTGAAATCACTTTTCTCATTAAAAATACTGTACTAAAAAGCAATAAAATAAAGATCGGTCAAATAAGGTAGGCAAAGCTCTAAAACCATGTAAAAAAGGGAGATTCTCAGCCGAAAAAACTGGAAAATCCTTCAAGAATTAAAAAAATAAACTCACTATATAAAGAAGAGTTTTCTCAGCATTATGGCGACAAACCGATATTTAGAGGTTTTGAGGCTAAAAGAACCAGAATAACGCAACGCAAATTAAACCTTCCAAAAACCCAGAGAACAACTGGTATTTAAAATAAATAAAATCTATGCATGATACTTTGAATTAATAATAAAATTTAGGATTCTTTGTATTAAGAACAAAACGTTTTATGCATGAGCTATTAAAGGTTTAATTTGTGGGTTTGTTGATTTTGGTTTGAAATACATCCCTTTTTCCGGTGAAAGGAGGAACACGTACTTGGAATATAAATAACGAAATGTGTTAAAAGGAATGTTAAATAGGTACTCAAGCGTACCTATGTTTGTAAAGAGGGTGGGCCTAGATTTGTGAGAGAGAGGGAATCGAACGGGGACAATAAAGAGACCGCATTTCGTCCCTGGTTCGTTTTGGGATTCACGCTAATTTCACTTTAAAATCCAATTAAGGGAGGGATTCGCCCGTAGAAAAAAGAGACTCAAAGTAGTTAAAAGACATTCAAAGGGTTCGTAAATAGTTTTCCGCACTCCAGAACGTTTTGCTTGACTAGGCTCGGGAGAAAATCGATAGACGTGTCTGGGAGGACTTACAGGGTTTTAGCTGACCGGTGTTCAATTATTAAACCATCCCTCTGACCCTTCCCAAACTCTAGCTAACACTCGTAAAAATATGATTTTTTCATATTAATTTTATATAAAGTAAATTTTTTTTCTCTTGTTGAAAAAGTATTAAAACTTTTTTGTTAGCAAATAAATCATTGAAAATATAAATATTTCAAAAACTTTTACATGTATGAATTAGATGTTTGGCCGTTTTCTCCGATAAAATTGATAAATCGTTTAAAAAATGTTTAAAAGAATACGTTAACGTTGATTCATTGAGTATGAAAGTTAAGAAGGAAGAATTACCTGAGCTTCAAGGGCCATTAGACTTCTGATAGGGGTGAGGAATAAGAGGGAGAGCTCTATCAACGCAGGCCGGCAATATGCTCGCTGCATTATTCGCTTCATTTGTTCCCGAAAATATTATTAATAGCCTGCTCGTGACTTTCATTTTTGTTCGGCCATGAATTTCAAATTAAAAAAAAATTTCTCTCCGAAAACCTAAGGAAATAGGCAAACCCGCAACACCTCCCGGTCGTGCGGAATGGAAGGTTTTTACTCGGCTCTTTTCAATTATTTAACAATTCAAATTAATAATTATCAAAAAATAAACAAATCAATTTTATTTTCAATGCTACCGATAAAAACAAATAAAAAGTATGAATTAATTATACGATAATAACAAATCCTATAAAGAAAATATTGTATAGCATTCAACAAAGCAAAAAAAAAAAAAAATGTTTTATTAGGTGTTAGATTATTGAAATGTTTGGAGCAACCGTTTTGGATAATAAATAAAAATTAATGGTTTATTCAGGACAAAAAAAAATTACAAAAACTGAGGTTCGAAATCCTAAACCCTGGCACAACAAATTCAATTTTTAAAATCGCTTCGCTTCAATTTAGTTTAATTTTTGTCGAGTGGAAAAAAGGCAAAAAATGTTTGCCAATAAAAATAAGAATTTTCTAATTAAACTTTTAAGTCGCCCCCTTTTAGGACAAACGAATGGGGTGCAAAACAATCGGGCGATTAAAACTCGTAAATAGAATGGAAAGTTAATCGTTTGGGGGAAGAAAATTGGTTGTGGACGGGGCAAGTGAGGGAGGTATTTTGATGTTTATTACCGAAAAAGCTGTATGTTTCAATACGGTTTAAAATGCCATTTGCGGAAGCGGATTTTACCGGAAGTATTTTATTTATCGAAAAAGGTCGGGTAAAGACCGAAAAACCGAAATATACTGCGAGTATAAATAGATGGGGTTCACCACCGGTGGAGGGGGCGGAGGGTTTTTACATCCAATAAAAAGGTTTCATTACTAACAAATATTGATGATTGGTTCGGGTTTTGAGATTCGTTCAGGGAAGCCTCTTGAGTAACCCGGTCTTAACGGGGAGCGGTCGGGTAATAGAGTTCGGCCGAAGAAGTGTAATATCCCAAGAGAGAAAGGAGCCGACTTTAATTAATATCTGGAGGTGAGGAGAATTCTACCGAGGTTAATATAATCTATAACTTCATTTACGGCGATTTTAAGAGAAAATTTTTTTTCCCTCTCTCTCCTTTCCGAAGAAACTTTAAATCTCCAGAGAAAAACAATAAAAGTTATCCTAAACAAGCAAAAGTTTATTTTAATTAAATATTTTTGCATACATGTTAAATAAAGTTAGGTTGTATTTTTTTCTTTTTTTTATTAAAATTTTTGAAGAAAAATGGTTGAAAAAGGGAATAAAAAAAGGTTTAAAACTTGAGTAAGATAAAATATTTAAAAAAACTCCTTTCGACTTATGAAGCTCTTTCATGTATTTTATGTCTCAGTTATCTCTGGAAGGCTTGATGTAGTTTATTATCAATGTATCGTTCCCATGATACGGAAGCACCCTGTAAATAATTCGGGTCTTAAGGTACTTTTTTGGTTGGTTACGATGGGGGTGGGGGCTTCCGGAAGTTTTAGAGGCCGTGAAGCATTGCGGGACACGACGCCCCTACGTTAACCAACAATGAAGACATTCATTTTATCTCGTGTTAGATTGAAAAACTTTCTCAGAGGCGGAGTAACGGACGCGAGTACCGATTTAATCTTAAGACCCGTGATTAAATCACCCCTTCCCCGTCTAAGGGTTCCTTTAAAGAGGATAGCCTCTGACTTAAGTTTTAAACTGTTGAATAGACTCGAGTGAGGGAGGGAAATGGCTTTTTTACGGCTGTACGAACTCAAAACTTTTAGCATGAATGCTTCATCTAAAATATATGTATTTTAAAAAAATTATATGAGCCAGAAGGCTAAGGTTTAAGGATTAGAGGTATAATTAAAAAAGATCAAACCTCATCAAGTTTGGGCGTTTGGGAGGGAAGAAAAGTGTGCTTTAATTACTTCTAATCCTCAAAGTCCACCTTTGCCTTAATGACATTATTTTTAAACAGATATTTTGTTTTGTATTACCATTGAAGGACGATTTTAGAAAATTTTCCTTGCAGAGGTCCCTCAAACCAAAAAAAAAATTATTCAAATCGGAAATATGACTTCAGATTCGTATTTCTCACCCCAAGAAACGTCAAAAACCACATTTTGAGCGATTTTAAAAAATAAAAATTTTCAGTCCAAAGAGTGAGAGAAGACAAAAAAATTGTTTTTTTCAATTAGGAAATATGACTTCAGATTCGTATTTCTCACCCCAAAAAACGATGATCTTCATCGCTCATAAGTTAATCGGTAATGCCAGCCGATTGTCCGTCCCCATTTTTTCCACAAAAATTCACAGAACTTTTCATCCAATTTTGTATAAAATACTTTCTGAAATCTGCTTGTATTGTAAAAAATAATTATTGATTACCATGACTTACTAAAATCATTTGTAATAATACACCGCCGTAATATTTCATTTAAATTCTATTATAAATTCCAAACTGGAATTTACAGAAGGAGGAAAAAGAA
This sequence comes from Orius insidiosus, assembly GCA_014119065.1. NCBI lineage: Eukaryota > Metazoa > Arthropoda > Insecta > Hemiptera > Anthocoridae > Orius > Orius insidiosus. The sequence continues at coordinate 48,245 of JACGAQ010000217.1, forward strand.
CAGAAAGAGTTTATTGGATTTTTTTCATTCCGAATCTCTTGACACTTTTTTCACTGGTTCAACCATTTAATTAAAAAAACATAAGAAATTGAAATACAGACTATTTTTCAATTGCCCTGTTTAAAAAGGGAGTTGAGAAGGGAAAGAAAGGAATCCGAGTTATTGAAGAAAGAGAAAAAAGAAATATCGGTTTTTTCGAATACATAAATAATTCCGTTCTTGTAGCTAACGAAGGCTAAACCATGATAAAACATTCTATTAGCCAAATCTTCTTGATTGCATACATATTTATAAAGGCCCCCTCTTACCTTTACAAGGGGTGCATGTATTTAAAGGAGCAATTTGTTTAAATAAATAAACAGGGAAGATAAAAAAGGGGATCATTTGTCCGAAAAATGGGGGGAGATGGAAAAAGAGAAAAAGGTTGGAATTATTATTTTTGAGATAAGTGCGGCGAGCACGAATCTTCCAGTGGATGCCTCTGACGTGAGATGAGTTCTACTTCGTACTTGTCACGGACTCATTATGCTGACTTTCATGTCTTGTATGCCTTGAAGGGGCCTTCCCAGACAAGTATTCCTTTTTACTTGAAGAACAATATCCACGCCTTGTAACCAGTCCAATTTTAACCATCTTTTTTTTCGATGTGGGTATTCACTCCTAAGAAAGCACCTCAGAAAAGAGTAAAAAATAAAAATAAAGATCATCTGAGGCGCTCCGGGTATGAAGGGCGAACTCAACATCGGACAAATTTCTTCCATTTTCAGATTCTAGACCTCTTGGTGAATAAACCCATATAATTTTTATGTTGAGTTCGCCATTCTTTACCCTTAAAATACGTAAAAACCGATATGCTCTAACTGCGATATCCGAGCGGGTACGAAGGGCGAACTCCACATCCTAGTCCTCAACCCCCACTCCTTTTCCCATTCCAGGGCATGACTTTTCTGTTGAGTTCGCCCGTAACATAAAACTTTAAAATGCGAATATCTCGAAACTACGTTTTGTTGAGTTCGCCCTTCGTACCCGGAGCGCCTCATCTGTACAACAATTTCACAACGTTATGGGATCCCCTGGATCCAGGGAAAAGACCAGGGGTCATTTTGACCCTAAAGACCCATTTCCAAAGGCGTCTATAGTGGGTATAACATTAACTTTCTTCAAAGAAATTTAAAAAGACTTAAACAAGGGGGCCCCCCAAACCAAAACCTTCGTTATGCCCGAAAATTCTTACAGTACTAACACAGCAAACTTGGACTACGATATTGGATAGAAAATGACGTAAATAATTTTTTTTAGATGGAATCCTATCTTTTTGTTAAAGGGGTAAACGAGAAAATGAGAAAAACGTTGAAACAAGGAAAGTAGCAATATGAGAAAATGATAAAGTAGATTGTAAACGTCAAGATAGGTTATAAAAACACAGAGTCACGTATAAAACAAAGATTTTAATTTACACCTCTCACATTTCGTACGTTTTATTTATTTTTTCCTTTATAAATAAAAGAGTTTTGTCAATTTATCCGTCTCATTTTCAAGCAGAGGAATATCTCAAATTAATCTTTCAGCGATAACACTTTTTTTCAATTTCTCTTTTTAAATAATTTGAATGAATATTATAAAAAAATAATTTTAGATTTTTATCTCTGGAATTATAAAGAAAAAAGATTTTCATTTTATGATAACATGGATTGATATAAATTATTTGATTATTTTGCTTATTAAGGATTATCTATTTTAAACATATTATTTAAATATAGTCTTGGAATGTTCCAGAGGGATTTCTTTATCGGATGATTTTAAATGTTTCGGATGATAAATTCTATTAAAAGTACGAAGTTATAATATTCCCCAAAGGAGGCATTTATTGTCCGATAATGAATAAAATATGAGAAAGAGAATCGCTGATGCTTCGGATACGAGTATGCAAGTGGGTGACCCTGCATTAAAATATTCAGATATATTGACAGGGGGATGTGAGGGTTTCGTTTTCCCCTTCGGGAGTTTTATTTCCTATTTTGAATAATGAACGTCCTTTGTACAACAAAACAAAAAAAAATTCTTTTAAACATATTATATGAAAAAATACAAAAAAACTGCGTAGGGTTTGAATAAATATTTTTATAAGAGAGAATCAAATCGGGAGGCGCATACGAAATCTCTGAAAACGCGGAGGAAAAGTTTTGTATTCTCACGCCTATAGCAAACATATCAAACTTTTAAAGCTATCTCAAATTTCTCCTCCGTCACGGAATACACAGACGATATATTACGTTTTTTGTGTACGTTTCCCTTGATATATGCTTAATATACCTTTTTTTAATATATATCCAATATTCTTGAATCAACATCGATATTATTTACAAAACCTTGTTTACTGGAAAAATTTTTGGAAATAGTGATCATTTTGAATGTCGTAATGATTCTTTAATGTCGCAATTATGATGAATTTGACAAGAGTTATGGAGAAGAATGGCGGGGGTCTCTCTTTACTTTTAATTTACATTTTAATTGGTTTCGGTGTTTGGTCGAGAGTGGGGAGATCAGCTTTCATGTTTATTTCCTTTTACCTATCTCTCTCACCCCCCGCACGTTGGCACACAACAGAACCCGGCTCCCCGAACTATAAATTATGCTGAAAGCATTCCTGCCTCTAAATTGCATACAACGGGTTGTTTAATATCTGAAATAGCGAGATTAATGTTTGTAATTACAGGTAGGGGGTTTTCCGTCTGTTTTCCCATGGACATTGTCCGATTAAAGAAACAAAATTTTCCTTTTTATTTTCTATTTTTGCTGAAAAAAAAGGGGATTTTATTGTACATTTTGAATAATGGACGAGAATGTAGGAAAGAAAGGCTTTGAACCGTTTGGACGATTTCAAACAATGAAATGTGTCGATGAGCAACAGCCCCCTAAGAATTGCTTCAAATCAAAGAATTTTTTTTTCCCCCATCAGATTATTTCATTTCGTTTCCTGTCCCTAGCAACAGTATTGTAACCACCACAATACCCTTTGTACTTTCTATCTCTAATAATTCATCGCCCTTTCCCCACCCTAAAAAACGCGAAATCCCTGAATTTTAATCGAAAATTTTCCGCAATACTTAAAACACAAATAGGGGAGAAAAGAAAATATATCTTAGACTTAAAGGTAAAAGTAAGGATTACGGATGTAATCTTTTAGATTTCAGGATGTGTAGGATAGTCGGGAATCCAAGTTATGTATTATTCAGGAGCCAACAAGTCCCATTAAAGAGAAGGACTTTGGAATCGGCTGGAAGGGAAAAAAAGAAGAAAAGTGGGGGCAAAAATCTCAACTCCTTCAGGCAAAGAGGATGTAAATTAGATATATATATCAGTCAAGCGATGCCCTCCCAGAACCCCTTTGATGCCTTTGGCTTTCCTAATGCTTAAACTTGGGTCATCTTTAGCAGGACTTTTAGAGTTGAATGTAAAAGAAGGTGAGGGAGGTTGAAAAACGACTTCTAATTCAAAGAAAACCCTTTTCTTTCTTTTTCTTAAAGAATACAAATTTTAGTGCGGGGAGCGAATGTCTATCGTCAAAAAGTCATCTTGTACTTAACGATTCCGTAAAACGGACGTAAAGGGGGAAGTATTGGGCGGGGAAGTATAACGGAGGAAGAAGTATAAGTGGGGAAGTATAACAGAGGGGAAGTTTTTTTTTCGAAAATTTTTTAAGAAATTTTCTCAGGTTTTTTTTTTGAAAAATTTTCCGGGTTTTCTTTTTTAAATTTGCGCTTTTTTCTGAAAAATTTTTTAAGTTCGTTTTTTTCGAAAATTTTTCTAAGTGTCAAGGTTGAAATAATGGGCCTCTCGTTATGGGTAGAAGTATGAAATTTCTCCCTACTAAAAAAAAAATAATAATTTAAAAAGTGGCAATTTTTTTACACCGAAAATTCGTAAAAAATATAAGGAGTCTTCGGTGAAAATTTGGTGAAAGTCGGCCCAACGGTTCAGCCGTATCTCCGCAATTTTTTCGAAATTCAAAAATCGCTGTCGTTACATTCTTGTTGACCGGCTGAAGAAAAATGTTTGTCCGGAAAAAAATGCAACGGACGGCCGGCCGGCCGGAACAACAGACAAAGTTAAGATCGGTAAAGATTCGATTTGACCCTCTGGGGTCTTCGAGACCCCAATAACCCGACGTGGAGGGTATCACAATAACTTCTTTAAGGATGTTAATAGCTAATGTTTTTTGCATAGTCACTAACTTCAACATTTAAAGTTAAGAATAAATTGAATATTAAAAAAGTATGTAGAAGGGAAAGTAGCCCCTTTAACTTTCATGGAGAAGGGCTTTCGGTATCAGCTGTTATGACATAACTGACCCCAGATGGTTGGACAAGTCTCAAAACGGACCGTAAAATTCTGAATACGTAATCAAGGGTAAAAAAAATAAATTTTATAAACAATAACATCGTTTTCCATGTTCTAACGTGAAAATCGGGCATGTCTGCTGTGGTTTTACTGTGGGAAACGTTGCCACAGGTGCATGAACATATGTCCGATTTGATAATGGAGGATTCCCTTACACGTTCAATAACATTTTCAATATAATTATTCTTTAAATAAAACGCGATCGATTTAATTATTTAAAACAGTTTTACATTTTACACTTGGCGGAAATAATATTTTCGCATGGTCGCACACTTCACACATATTAACTACGGAAAAAAGCCTTTTTTTTTAAATTAATTATTATTAAAATGGTGCGAACTCGTCACTTCCTACACTCTCGTGCACAAGCCGATATCGTGTATAAACAAAATTAAAAATGAGGATAAATAAAAATATAACGGGAATTAACTGATAGGGGTTTATGTATTTTTTTAAAATGATGATGTGCCTCTCGGTGGCGGAGCGGGGTGATGAATGTGTGTTTCCTCACGGTTACGTCCCTCCCCATATATCAATGTAACCTCGCTCTAATCTCTCAAACTTCCCTTACCGACAAAAAACGTGAAATAAATCAATAAGTTTTAAATAGAAAAAGTCTAGACAAGGTCAAGGTGATAATAGTTTAAATCTGACAGTTAGTAAAATCTTAAAAGGGATAGTTCATATGATAGTTCACGCGAGAATGGCATTATTTTGTACATGACAGTTCCGTGTAACGAGACAACCTTCATCAACATGTGAATGGTTGAAATCGTTAAAGCTGGCTTTTGTAATTCCTTCTCTCTTTCCAAAATACGTTGCAAATGATGACAGAAATTTAAAGATCTTTGATTGCGCAGAGTAAACACTCTGCAGCAACGCTGCAGTTTTCGATAACAGCTTTTTTCAGAGTCACAGTGGGTACTCGGAACAGAATCTACGCGCACAACAAAATGCTGGTTAATCGTTTTAGCGTTCGCCAAAAATTCACTGCTATCAAAAAATTTTTCAATTTTTGGATGCTATTAAGACTCAAATATCACAATCCAGGCACATAAAAATCTCTGAAGGTTCTATCTCCATAATTGTCATTTGTTGCGTACTCCTTTCGCACGGAACTGTCATGCGGAATCGGCGAAACTATGCATTGCCATGCCATCATGGCATTATTTGTGCATGACAGTTCTGCGCAACGAGTCAACCTTCCATCAACATGTGAATGGATGAAATGGTTAAGCTGGCTTTTGGAATTTTTCTTCTTTCCGAAATAAGTTGCAAATGATGACAGCAATGCATGCAATTTAAGGATCTTTGATTGCGCAGAGTCAACACTTGCTGCAGTTTTCGATGAAAGCCTTTTTTCAGTCACAGTGGGTACACTCTGGAACAGAACTGCGCGCACAACAAAATGCTGGCTAATCGTTTTACTTAGCATTCGCCTAAAAATTCTACTTCTACCATCCAAATATTTTTCAATTTTTGATTGCTGTTAAGGACTCTCATATCACATCCAGGCAATTGTATACACTTTCGCACGGAACTGTCATGCGGAATCGCGCAAAACTATGCATTGCCACGCCATCATGGCATTATTTGTGCATGACAGTTCCGCGCACGAACCTTCCATCAACATGTGAATGGTTGAAATGGTTAAAGGTGGCTTTTGGGCTTTCCTCTATCCAAAATATGTTGCAAACGATGACAGAAATGCCCCGAAATTCAAGGATTTTTGATTAAGCAGAGTGTTGCTGCAGTTTTCGATAACAGCCTTTTTTTCACGTCTCAGGATGTGGTGCGCGCACTGAGGATAGCTGGAGCAAAAATCTCTAAAGGCTCTATAACCGTAATTTCTTGCGAACTTCTTCCGCGCGGAACTATAGCTTAAGGAAGAACGCGGTTAGCACGGAATTGTAATTTTTGGGGATTTGTGTCATACGGAAACTAGTGGTGGGATGCCTTTATTTCTTTTGGTGCGGGAATGTCGTATCAGAAATCAATAAGAACGTCAAAAAGCTGGGAAGTTAAGAAGAATTCTCCTTTTTCTTGGAAGCGAAATTCAATTAAACCGACATTGAAGTCTTTAGACAAGCCGTTAGAACTTGTGTTTTGTTTATAAAGAGTTTTTATCCGCGCGGAGTTTTGAGGCGGAGAGGGTAGAGTCCTGAGGGCGGTTGAATACAAGAGAGCCTTTAATCAAGTTTGGGGAGCGGTGCGGGTAATGAGAGGGCCCGCCGGGAGAAGTTTGAAGGTACAACAGGGCCCCACCCTTTGTCCCGTCCCGCTTTAAACCCTTTTCAAACGCCCCACAACGTAGCTTACATTCTACCGTCTCCCACTTCAAGACAACACCAAATCATTAGCGCACTCACACTTTCCCTCAGGTAACCTCAATCACTTTAAGTCAACAATTAAAACACGTCAAAATCTTGTTTTATCTTGGTTTAAAGGTCTATGGAGCAGATGAAAGCTAAGGGCTTTTTCCTAAAGCGTTTCGGCAAAACTTTGGTTTTATGTTAATGAGTTATTGACTCCGTTAGTTCCTAGTTAGGTAATAATAAGATAATATATTATCTCAGTTTGTTCAGGCAGGAGGACCCTGAGCGTCCGTCTCTACGCTCCCCCTTCCGGCCAATTACACTAAACTTGGAAGGTCTAACATAAATTTGCGGACGTCAGTAAACCCGGGAGTTAAGGGAGTGAAGTTACAATGTTACCCGAGGGCTTTCAACACCCGAGATTATTAATAAATTTAGCGGGATTCATATACGACATTTTTATTTCCCCGCCGAGAAAATATAACGAGAGTTTCGTGATCAGGGCTCTTGTTACTACAAGATCGACACAAAAAAAAAACTTCCTTGATTAATTTTTTTTAATTTTTTTACATCACGCGATTACACTTTTTCAGACTTGCAACGTTTTTTTGGGAGGGTCAAAGGGTTGAATAAAATGTTAAATAAAAATTTATTTCGAGCAACAACTTGGGTTTAACCCTCACTAAAGAAACGTCCTCGCCGTTTTACACTCTTTGTTTTGATAGTCGACTGTAAAGTTTATCTTCTCGTCACCACCGATCCCTTTTACAAGCCACAGCTTTTTTTTCCCCGACATTTGCGTCTGACAAATAAAACTCAAAATGTGCACTCAACGATAAAATTCACGTATTTTTTAACTCGTCCCCTTTGACCAGGGTATGGGCGGCAAAAAAAAGTATATTAAAAATGTATACAGGGTGATTCGACTAGAGTGGACCAGCAACTTTTCGACAAAGCTTTTAGTCCTAAAAAAAAGTTAAATTTGATTCCCCTTATTTTGGACGGGGAATCGACTCCATTTGGTACATTTTGGTTTTGGTATACAGGGTGTCCCACGGCGACACCAACTTCGTTATTTTATATAAGAAACCTATGGTTTTTTTGCTTTTAATCGATCCGCTCAATTTTAAGCAAATTTTACTTTTAAGCAAAAAAGTAAAATGTAAACCCCCATGTTTTTGACGAAAAATTGATCGCAATTAACGAATTGGAACAACTTAAAAAATGTCTAAAAATAAACACACAAAAACACGCTAGAAATTTTTTCGAAAAAAAAAAAACTTCCCTCTCGTTTTACTTCCCTCCGTTATACTTCCCCTCCCTTATATTTCCCTTCCTTATACTTCCTCTCCCATATACTTCTCCTTCATTATACTTCCCTCCCTTATACTTCCCCCTCCGTTATACTTTCCCTTACGCCTGTCTAGGAGGCGGACAAATAACGGAGGGGGAAGTTTAAGGGAGGGGAAGTATAACGGTAGGGGAAGTATTAGGGAGGGAAAGTATAACGGAGGGGGAGGTATAAGGGAGGGGAAGTATAATGAAGGGGAAGTATATGGAGAGGAAGTATAAGGAAGGGGAAATATAAGGGAGGAAAGTATAACGGAGGGAATAAAACAAGAGGGTAGTTTTTTTTTTCAAAAAAATTTCCGAGTTTTTTTTTCCGAAAAATTTTGCAAGTTTTTTTTTTAATTTTTTTTTTTTCAAAAAATTTTCTTAAAATAGGTATTTTTTGTGAAAATTTTCCGATTTTTAAAAAAATTCTATGTTTTATTTTTGTCAAAAAATTCTAAGTTTTTTTTTTAAAAATTTTTCTAAGTTTTCTTTTTTAAATTTCCTCTCCTCCCCCCCTCCCCCCAAAAAAAGTTTTCTAAGCTCTTTTTTTTTTTTCGAAAATTTTTTAAGTATCAAGTAGGGTAAAAATTTTGGTGTAAAGACTTTTGTGCCAGAAAAAAAAGCTATTGATTAGTCTCATGAAAATAAGCCTCACATCCTAATCCAGGCGGCCACACATTTTGAGCGGTAGGTAAAGTAAAATCTTGGTAAAAAGTTTGAGAATCCACGACTTAAAACTTGAAATAAAAAAAATTTTTGTTGTTGAAGAAAACGCCACTAAACACGAATGGTTATGATAATCATAAAATCAGGAAGGTTTATTTTTTTCCGTATGGGTCGTAAAGATGGAAGCTAAGTAGCCGGAGAGAAGGGTCGAGGTCGGACGGGTGAGATAAAGGGGGCCCCTTAAAGACATTACGGGATCCCCGGGACGGTTTTAAGAGGCAAAAACAGGAGTTGTTGAACCGACGAGTCGGGAACGCAAAAGGGGGGAACGTACGGTAACGAAATACAATCTCCATCCGCTTCTACATAGGCCGAGCATGTTTCAAAGCTTGACTCTGAATACCAATCAGAGAACTCCCCTCTTCCCACTTCAGTATGCAACCGTTACCTACATCTCCAATCACGGCCCTCTTTTTAAATTAACTGTTGAAACATTCATTTTTCAAACTAATTTCTCCAACTTTCAAACGAAATTTCGCTATTCCCAAACTTTATTTCCACAAAAAAAATTTTTCTATATGAAAAAAAAAATTGTGTAAATTCGATGGAAACGTGGATAAATAGAGGGGTGAAGGAAGGTCTCTTCCCGCTACTGTGTACACCTCAATTATGGTAATTCAGTGAGGAAACCAGGAAAACCGAGGTGGGAAACGAATAAATCAACGGGTTTTCACCAAAGCGTTTCTAACTCAATTGATTTTACGTGGGCGAGAACGCGAGTAGTTCTCGAGAAATTAAATTCTTTTTTCGAGAAATTCAGAAAATTGAACTTTTCAACTTTCTAGATCTCAGGGTTTATGCCTTCAAAAAAAAAAAAGAAAACTTTCATTCTCCTATTTTTTTTCCAGTTGTATACTCTTTTAAAAATACGAAAGGGCAATTTTTGAAGCTGGTGAATAATTTAAATTGATCGTTAAGATTAAATCAAATCAGATAATCGGAAACCTCAAACTTTAAACAATGGAATCGACGTTGGAATTTAATTAAGAGGAACGACGGTGGAAATCGCACGTTTTCCGGGTTTTCCGACGTACAACCCTCCTTTTCCATCTCAAAGACGTTTCCCCTTTTTGGACCTAATTACGAAAAACCCTTTTCGAATCCCCTTTTACGCAGAAGATTAATGAAATTCTTTTATAACATTCAATTTTTTTTCTAAAAGGATATTGAATTTCCGGTACACATATATAAATTACATCCGTGAAAACAGAGCTCTCGAAGGCACGAAAATAAATTGACCTTCCGCTCTAAATAATTTTACGCTTCGTAGGTGTTAAATAAAGTTGATATTAAGTCGAGACATTCATGGAAGGGGTGGATTCAGGAAGGGTTGAAAGACGGTGCGGAATTAGCTTCCCCGTAAAGGGAAACTGTTTATCGAGGCTGTAGGCAATTATAACCGTGTATTTCAACAGGTTATGATAATTTTCTTAAAAATCATTGCTTTTACGTATCATTTAAACAATTTAAATTCTTGAATTTTTTTGGGCCGGGCACATCGGTTTCCTCGTTATTTTGGAAACCCCTTTCCCCAATATTTGGGAGTTGTCTCAATTTTTGAACCAAAAAACCACCTATTGCAAAATGGGCTTGCGTTTCTCTCAGTTTTTTTGCCTAAAAAACTTCCTCTCAAACATATTTATGCAGTTTTCCTTTTTCGTCCAAGTAACTTCCTTGATATTGGATTTTCGCGAATTTTCCTTCGCCATTAGGGCAAGATACCCTCACCCCTTTTCTGGATTTTTGGCGTTTTCCTCAGTTTTTCGACAGGAAAAACCTCTTTTGTGGAATTTCTCATGGTCTTGGCGGTCATTAGGCTGAGAAACACTTTTTAACTTCCCTAAAGAAGTATTGTGATACCTCCACGACGGGTTTTTGGGGAGGGGTCTTCCAGACCCCGGAGGGTCAAATCGAATCATGATCTTTACCGATCTCAACGTTGTCTGTGGTGCCGGCCGGCCGTCCGTCCGTAGCATTTTTTCCCGGAACACTTTACGGCCACAGTTTTCATCCGATTTTCACCAAATTTTCACACAAATTTCTTTAGCCGGTGAAGAAGAATGTTACGAGGGCGATTTTTGAATTTGAAAAAATGGCGGAGATATGTCTGTTCGAAATTTTAAAAAATTCGCTGCGGCCGATCCGTTGGTCCGATTTTCACCAATTTTCACCAATTACTCCCTATATTTTTTAAAAAATTTTGGTGTAAAAAAATTGCCACTTTTATTATTATTTTTTTTAGTAGGAGAAATTTCATACTTTACCCATTACGAGAGGCACATTATTTCTACCTTCACACTTAAAAAAATTTTAGGAAAAACTTAGAAATTTTTGAAAAAAAAAATTAGCAAATTTTTGGAAAAAAAAACCCGGAAATTTTTCGAAAAAAAAATAATAACTTCCCCCTCCCTTTTTTTGCAGTTTTCCTCACTTTTTCGTCCAGTAACTCCTTGATATTGGATTTTCGCGAATTTTCCTTTGTCATTAGGGCAAGATACCTCACCCCCTTTTTTCAGGATATTTGGCGTTTTCCCTCAGTTTTTCGACAGGAAAAACCTCTTTTGTCGAATTCCATGGTCTTCCGCGTTCATTAGGCTGAGAAACACTTTTTTAAAGAGTCTTAAGGTTTTTTTTCTTTTTACGGATTTTCAGAGATTGGCAAACTCTTTAGAAAAAAACTCCTTCAAAAATAAAACCGAATCTTGTTAAAACGCTTGCTCTTCTTTTATTATATTTTTTTATTTTGAAAAACGAAGATTTATTAGACTCTATAATGAGAATAAAGTAGGTTGATTTTTTTCCCCTTCCTCCCCTCTCAATATAATATATCTCAAGCTTTGGCGCTTTTCCATGCCCTATTAATTTTCCTCGAGAAAATATTGACCTTTTTTTCCAATAATCCCGGTACTTAATTATGTTATGAATTGACTTTGGTTTTAAACTTTTTTTTAACAAAAAAAATGAGATTCTCAGATCTTTCTGATGTCCGAGGGCTGAAGGTGCGGACAATGCCTGAGATTTCATGTGGGAAAAATTTTTTTTCCCTACTTTAAGGGCTTTTATACAAAAAAAAAAGTACACACTTTTGTTCACTTTCTTTTGTTTTTCTATCAGAAAACAGTTTCTTTGATTATTATTCAGCAAAAGAATACCTTTTGAGCGATTTTCTGTGTTTTTAGACGGAAAGTTTTCATCTTTTACCTAACCCTTTTTTAAAAAAAAATTCTTTAAAACATTTTCTTTTCAAGCAAAGATGAAGCGGTTACGCAGTGATCGCCATTCCGTAGAAAAAAAAACCTTGGATGGGGGAATAAATAAAAAATGGCGAGGTGAAAAGGTTACTCATGTCCACCATAAACGTAATTGGTGGAGTGAGGGGACGATATTTCATTGCATGGTCAATCTATCCTTCCATGGTGTTGCCCTTCGGCCTTAAATATTTAATCGATTCCACAATAGTTTATTGCTCCATAAAATGGCTATCTTTTGTCCTCGAAGTAGGTAATTTCAACAAACTCATTAATAATTATCAGTTGTGGGAAAAACAATGAAAAGGTTTCAGACGAGTGTTTATTCGATTCGTAACCAAATTTGGTGCAATATTAGCTTTTTCCAACAGCAGTTTGAAACTGGTTAGAACTCCTGGAGCATGCGCAGAAGGATTTGTACGTCAAAATTGACGTCGTTCGAATAGTTTTCCCGTCAATTATGACGTCCAAAACCTTCTGCGCATGCTTCAATAGTTTCAAACCAGTTTCAAACTGCGGTTGGAACAAAGCTATTATGATTTTTTTTAATATACAAAAGTGAACCTGAAAAATGAACAAGGGAATTTCCTCAATACCAATTTCTAGAAAAGATATTTTTAATATAACTACAAAGGAAGATTCTGTGAAAATTTAGGAAAAAGAAATTGCCTGTAAATTTTAACTTTCAGGAAGTTAAAAAAATTAGATTCGTTTGATTTCATTCAAAAAATTTGAAATATTTCTGGTTGCTGAACCCCTATTAAAAAGGGCTTTATTTTCGATAAAAATGGAATTTTTTTTAACCATAAATTTTTTCATCTTTTATCATTTGTCTGGGAATGAATAAGCCTTGGAATAACAGAAAAAAATCGTTCCCAAGAGATAAAAAGTGGAATTGGCCCTTTTAATATTAAACGTTATTTATTTAATTTTTTTTTAGATTGGAGAAATAAAAGTTTTATTTATAACCAGGAGTTGGGGGAAAAAAACTGATTTGCTTTAAAGCAAAGGGCTAATTAATCGGGTCGGTTTTAATTTGTTTAGAGGCTAATAAGCGCGCTTGTTTGTGAATTAGCCGACCCGTGTTTCCAAAAGGGGTATGTGCGAAAAGAGGTGGGGAGTTGGCGTTTTCGAACGAAGGGCTCTCCCTATCGCATCTCCATAACTTGATATGCCTTATGAATATTGCGAAAGGGTAAAACAAACCCACCCTCAGAGCCGAAGCCCTCTTTTTCCCTCATACAGGTCACCTACATCCTACATGTTTAATGGAGAAACCCAAAAAGGAAGGCCCTATATTTTATATATAAATATAGATCCTGAATAAAACATTTTCTTAGATCTTTAGGCCTATAGAGATTAAAAATTCAAATTAGTCAAAAATTCACGACGTAGCTACAACATGTAGTCAATTTGTTCCAAAAGAAAAACGAGTAAAAATCGAAGAAAAATAATAAAGTGCTCTAAAAAAATTGGCGACGGACGGACGGCACCACTGACAAACACTTACAAATTTCTTCAGCTCTAAAAGATCCTCTTCCGAAGTACGTGAAGGGTAATGCAATAATTAACTTTCTTAAAGAAGTTATTGTGATATCCTCCACGACAGGTTTTTGGGGAAGGGTCTTCCAGACCCCGGAGGTTCAAATCAATATTGATCTTTACCGATATCAACTTTGTCTGTGGTGCCGGCCGTCCGTAGCATTTTTTTCCGGAACACTTACGGCCACAGTTTTCAACCGATTTTCACCAATTTTCACACAATTTTCTTTAGCCTGTGAACAAGAATGTTACGAGGGGGAATTTCGAAAAAATGGCGGAGATATGTCTGTTTGAATTTTAAAAAATTCGCTGCGGCTGAACTGTTGGTCCGATTTTCACCAAATTTTCACCAATTACTCCTGGTATTTTTTACGAATTTTTGGTGTAAAAAATTGCCACTTTTTAATTATTATTTTTTATAGTAGGGAGAAATTTCATACTTCCACCCATTACGAGAGGCACATCCCAAGGCCAAAGAGCCCATTATTTCTACGTTGACACTTGGAAAAAATTTCAAAAAAAAACTTTCCCCTCCGTTATACTTCCCCTCCCTTATACGTCCCCCTCCTTTATACTTTCCTCCCTTATACATCCCCTCCGTTATACTTTCATTCCCTTATACTTCCCCTCCCATACTTCCACCTCCGTTGTACGTCCCCTCCGTTATACTTCCCCCTCCTATATTCTTAATCTTTGAGGAAGTTTTGGAAGCTCTTGAAACCCGTATTTTACTTTGAGGACGTTAAAATGTAATTAATTTTATCCGTTATGTATGAACTAGAAACGCAGTTCGCCGATAGGTATCTGTTTTTAAAAAATGCGAATCTGTATTTCCTCTCAGGAAGTTATTTATTCTACGAATTCAATGGGTTGGTAGTCGGAAATATTAATTAAAATAAATCATTCCGTCAATCGTTTAATCATTTATTAACTCTAAAATGAAACGTATTTTAATCAATTCACCGAGTAGGGATTCACATGGAAAAAGGAATAAAAAATAAAACATTTTATAAATAAAAACGCCAATATCCAGTAAATCCATATTCCTTAACAATAGATTGGGATGCATTATTCCTGTTTGTCGCACTTTTCAAAGAAAAAGAATTCTCCCATTTTTTCCCCAAGGTGCATAAGGAGAAAGGATGTAGAGAGAACAATTTCAAATCATACTTTCATGAGTTTCGATTATAAAAGTTTTGTTTATTTTTATCCTCTTTTCTCTTATTTTATAACTCAATATGCAAATGTTTATAATATCGGAGTTATTAACTTTTTTCCTCCCTCAGAGTCAATATTTAGCCGATGTATAAAACATGTTCATTTTCTGAGTAGTTTTTTCCCCCCTCTTCTTTTATCCGTCGTTTATTAAAGATTCAGAGGATATTTTATCGATGCGAAGATATGATTATGTGAAATATTTCTCTGCATTATGCTACCGCATTATGAAATTTGACTGTTTTATTATAATTATTTTTTTTAATATTTTAAAAAGTGTAATAAGGCCAATGTTGAGGGTCATGGGGGACGCATTCTTTTCTTTGAAAGCAACAAAGGGGTCGTTTTTTTTTCTTTACATAATACACTTTCGCCTTTAAAAAAAGCCTAACTGTAAATGTGGACCTTGAAGAAAAAAAAGGGAAAAATAATTGAACGACCTATGTCGAGGGAGGGTGAAAAAAAGGGAATTTTGATGCGAATGCTTTTTTTCTCCGGAGGCTGAAGTTTCTTAAAAATTTATAAAAAATTAAACAAGCAAACTTTTTTAATTACACATTGTAAATTTCTTATAAATAAAACTGCAATAGTCTCGATTAAATGATTGAATATTTAATATGTTATTCAAAACAGGAAATGAAAACAAATAGTCTATTTTAATAAAATTAATAGGTGAACGTTTTAATTATTAAGTCGGTCAGACAGTGAAGAAAAATAATCATAAAAAATTTCCTTATAACGGCCGTCCGTCGCCTTTTAACCGTGGTTAAGGGTCCGTTAAACCTTTTCACCAAGGTGCGTTTATGTCGGGGAAAACTGTTCGATTTAAATTTTTCTTTTCTTTTTGATATGGCTTTAGAATACATTTACTTACTTAAAAAAGTTTTTTTTTTTTTTTTTTCAAAATAATAAAACTGTATAAAATTAGAAAAAATGACAATTTTTATGACTAAAATGAAAATTCGAAAAAACGAGTTTGTATTTAAATTTATGAGTGTTAAATGAAGCTAAAAGCCAAAAAAGTTTTTTCTCAACCTGATTCAATGTTTTGTAAATTGGGAGCAAATAAAAAACTCGATAAAATTACGGTTTTTAGCTTCGATTGGTCGCTCCTAGATAGAACAATCAAAAGAAACGAAAAAAAAATGAAAAACCAGTTTTTCGCAAAATTGGCGCAGAACTTAAGAAAAACGCCGCCGTATTAAGTGGTATAACTTACTCTTAAGTTACTCTTCTTCTCTTTCCTCGCAAAAATGAAGGAGATCCGTCTAAATTTCGTTTTTTAGAAGCATTTTCTAACTCCGGCTGGGCAGAGACTATTTTTTTTAACTCATTTTGAGTTTTAATTTTTATCAAAAATGCTCTTTTAATTCTGTATTTTCATGTGAAGTTTTCAGCCTCTCTATTTAATTTGAGGAAGCCATAGGAAGAAAATTGTACAAACTTTCGGATAATTTCAAACAGAATTTAAAGTACGGAGGGAAATTCTCTCAAGTTTTATAAAGAACATGATGCGGGCCGGAGGGGGAAGCGACTCCTTTCCCTTGATTGTCTTATAACCGAGAATATTCCGCTTCCATTTTACGGATAGACTTTTCCCCGAGCTAGGAATAAAAGAGAGGAAAAAAAGGACTAAAATGCAATTGCCGAAGACATGTTGCAACTTGTAAACTTTCATTCTCGTCTAGGAAACTCGTTTTAAGTGGCGCTTTTCCCCGAGTAAGTTTCGCCCTTATTTGCTTCCCTCTTTGGGTGCGGAAGTAGAGACGAGGGACCTTTTTAATTAAAAGACCCTTCCGTAGAAACAGTGCGGGGTAATTGTATTAGTGCTAACAATATCGACTATTCAAATCCAACAAATGGCCTACATTTTACGATTAAAGCCTTTTAGAGCACCTAATTTTTTTTTTCTTTCTATCTCTTATTTATCTCTAACTTACTTAAAACCCTTTCGCTTTACTCCACTCTTTATAAATGAAAAAAAGGTTGAGAGTGGCATCATTTTTTCAATAGAAAACGAAAGGAAGATTTGATAAAAATCTAATGAAAACAGCAGTTATAAGGCTCAGAAAAACGCCCGGATGGATGATAACCGACATTTTTAAGGGTATCACGATAATTTTCTTTCGAAAAAGTTGCTGATATTTCTTTATTAAAGTAAAAATGGCACTCTAATTTAAAATCAAATGAAATATAATACCTAACTTCTACCTTTCCTCGTTGTACTAATTATGCCACTCTGCTGACCTATCGACTAAAAATATTCATATTTATTTAGCCTGAACATCCGTCCTTTTAAGGGATTAAAAAACATTCGTAATTGGCAATTTTACCCTCGTTAACAACGTTATTCGAGATTTAATTTGAAAACTCATTTTTAACAGGAAGGAAAAGGTTTTCAATTTGAATTGATATCGAAACATTCGGATCGTTACATAAATTAGACAAAAGCTTATGCGTTAAACTCACCCTCCAATCCACTCCATCTACTAAGCGATCACGCCGTTTTAACCCAAGGGACTCGAAATCCTCCGGAGCCCCGGGATTTGGTATTATTGGAACATTTGGACCGTAGTTAATAAACCTGAAAAGGATCGTTTTAATCTTGTTTGTCTTTATACGGAGATCTTCAATATCTATCAGGGCCTATTAACTTTAATATTAACCAAAAAAAATTTTTGACGTCAATTTTTATGGCTGAAAACTCCAAAAATTGATTGTTTTCATTCTTATCTATGAAAAAGAAGTTCCTGGGGTTAGATTTCAAGATTGAAGTAATAAAAAATAGAAGGAAAGAAAAAAAATTCTTGCGAAGAACGAATTGAAAAGACCCCAGCTTTTCCTTGTCGAAATTAAAGTAATTTCGGCTTCAAGTAGTGAGGGAAAAGGGTAACATTTTTTTAATATTGAAGGATTCCGTAAGGAAGCCTACATGAAAAGGAGCCCCTTTTGGAAAGAGTGTTATTTCGATTCTTGAGCCTCCGTTTCAATTTTATGTGACAAGGAGCTATTTCTTTGTGGCTCCTTTTTTCAAACACGCCTTGTTGGGTGCGGTTTCTCTTTTTTTCCACATAAATTATTACAGTAAAACCCTTTTTGAGGGGAAAAAAACACTTGTCAAATTAGAGATTTCCTTTTTTTTACAAAATTTGCAAATTGGTTAAAGAGCTTTTTTAAATGATAGCATCTGTATCACGTGTTAATCCCCTGTCTTCTCCCAGTAATTTATTTTCAAGAAGTCTTTAAGCTGGAGAAATCCTTCCGGATTAAACATTTAATATAAAATTAGTCTTTTCCTAATCTCTTTTTCTGTTTTGTCACTCTTCCTATAAACTAAAAAAAAAGCTTTTGAAAAAAAAACGAAAATCCTTTAATCAATGTGCGAGTGCAAACAGCGGTTTCTGAAAGGGTAAATAATGGGAGGAAGCGTAGTGTAATAAGCTGTTTTGACTTTTTGTTTTCCGCCCACGTAGCCAATCGGTTACTTTCCCACAGGTGGAACACCCGGAGGCTTTTCGTCCGAAACTTATTTGAGCCGATTTGTTCTCTTTTCCTCATATCAGTTTCTACAACCGAAAATGCAAATAAATGAATAAATTTGGAACTTATGTCTAAGAACAGCCCACCCTTTAGGGTGTCTCGTGTGCCA
The DNA here is from genome assembly GCA_014119065.1 of Orius insidiosus. NCBI lineage: Eukaryota > Metazoa > Arthropoda > Insecta > Hemiptera > Anthocoridae > Orius > Orius insidiosus. The sequence continues at coordinate 66,676 of JACGAQ010000217.1, forward strand.
GCAATAAAAAAAAAGGTTATTTTATTTATTATATTTTATAAAAAATAGTTCACGATGAAAAAAAACGATATTCCACGACCGGTTTTGGCGTCCCTCTCTTGGGCTATTTTCTTATTTTCTCATAATATTTGCCATTTTCAAAAATATTAAAATTTATAACCAACTCCAAAGGTTAGTGTTTTCTTCCATTTAACTTCCTTAAAGAAGTTTTACCCTCCACGTCGGGTTTTTTGAAAAAACCCGATATTTTAGGACCGGTTTTGGCGTTCTCTTCTGGTGGGCTATTTTCTTATTTTCTAAATATTTTGCCATTTTCAAAAATATAAATTAAAATTTATAACCAACTCCTGAATTAAGGTTAGTGTTTTCCATTTAACTTCCTTAAAGAAGTTTTACCCTCCACGTCGGGGTTTTAAGGGTCTTCCAGACCCCGTAGGGTCAAATGGATTATGGATCTATACCGATCTCAACTATGTCTGTGGTGCCGGCCGGCCGTAGCATATTTTCCGGAAACTTAATGGCCACAGTTTGTAACTGAAAATTCTGAGAAATTTTTTTTGAATTTCGAAAAATTGCGGAGATATGTCTGTTTGAAATTTTAAAAATTTAGCTGCGGCGGAACCGTTGGCCCGATTTTCATCAATTTTCACCAAAATTCTTACATTTTTTACCAATTTTTGGTGAAAAAAAAATTTCAGTTTTAGTAGGGAGAAGTTTTATACTCCACCCTTTGCGAGAGGGCCATCCCTTGGGCAATAAGCCCATATTTTACCTTGAAATAAGATAAAAAAATTTTCTCAAAAAGAAAAAACTGAAAAGAGGAAAATAAATGCGAAAAAAATGGAAAACAAACTTAAAAAAATTTTGGAGAAAAAAAAATAAGAAAAAATTGAAAATTAAAAAAAAATCTAATTTCAAAAATACTTGAAATTATACATTTCCTCCTTTAAACTTCTCCCTCTTTAATACTTCCCCTCCTTGAACTTCCCCTCCTTTATACTTCCACTCCTTTATACTTCTCCCTCCTTTATACTTCTCCCAGCTTAAACTTACCCTCCGTTAAGCTTCCCCCTCCTTGATACTTCCCCCTCCTGTAAGTTTTCGTTGGAAGCTCTTCAAACTAGTACTTATTTTTTCTATTAATGGTTTGATGAAATAAATATTAAAAGAGAGTAATTTATTTTTAAGTAAGTCGAAATCAACGAGGTGGAAAAGGGTCCTCAAGTGAGACTGGAAGTTCAACACCGTGCTAAAATAGGGACGAAGAACAAAGCCCACATAAACTTACTCTCAACCCGAAACTGTTCTCCCTGAAACCCTCTTAACCAAGTCATCCTTTTAAGCAAAAAAAAATTTTTTTCTGCAAGGAATTTGTTAAAGGTTTGTGGTTTGAATACGAAAAGACTCTTACTCTTTCAGAATTTCAATATTAAATTGGGAGGTAAATGAAAGGCAGGGTTATAAACTCTTATTTAACTTTCAGATTTTAAACTAACAGAAACTTCTATGATTTCGAATAACTTTGTTTATAGAACAAACTTGGAAGGTAGGAAGCCAAAAATAAATGTTATTCCAGCAGCTATGAAAAATATATAAGACGTCTCCGCTAACCTGAAACATAAGAAAATTCCATTTAATAATGATGCATCAGAAGATTAATACTTTAATGTTTGGGGTGTGGAAAAAGAGGATATTAATAAATTTAGACACTCTAAAAGCTCTTTGTCTAATTGCTTTCCTTCACCTTATTCGGCGCTTTTGTCAAACGTCCCGACGTTCAATCGATTTCGCCAGAAAAAAAATTAAGCTTTTAGTTAATTGTATTCTTTTTAATCCAATAATAAGCGTTTTTGATCAATTTTTAAGGTAGACCAGACATTTTGAGAATAAGGGGAGTTAATTATTTCGGACAGAAAGTGCTGGCTCCGTCGGCAATTTTCTGAAAGAGGGGAAGTTTTTATAATCTCTCTTGTGCCAATTTGAGCCAATCAGAAAGGCTCAATAACCATGAGACTATTTCCAGCCAATCAGAAGGCTCAAAAGGCTTCGAATTCTTTAAGTATTTGGCCACAGAGAAATAGGCAAATTAGCTTCTGATATTAAATTATTAAATAAAAAAGAATGAAAACACGAAAAAAAAACTCCATGTCGCGATACCCAAAATAAAAGCTCTATAGTTTTTTAGAAAATAAAAATTCCCTTAACCAATTTTGACCCTACGAGGTCTGAAAGAACCTTTTCAAGATACTTTTTCTTCTAGAGTATTACAAAAACTGTAAAAGACAAAGTTAAAAATTCATTTTGTTAAAAATAGGTTAAAAAGTGAAACGTGATCCATCAGATTCAAAATATTTCAATTTTCAGTATTTATAAAATACAAAGCTATAAATAAAATGGAAGAGAAGCCACAAAATTCATATTTTATCAGACCAAAACAGAAATGGGAGTTGACAGACGGTAAACCTCTTTTCAAATCCGATATTCTGAATCAGGAAACGAAACACGCAATTTTTTCTCCTTTCGCTTTGCTTAAACACTTTGTCAATTTTAGGTTTAACGTGTGTTTAGGTTAAATTGTAAACTGCTTACAATTCTGTCGTTCTCTATTAGAGATGAACAAGCGGGTAAATAAGTTGATAATTAAATCCGGTGCGGCTGATGAATAATTTACTCAGAGGTGATTGAAGGTGTGGATTCAGGGGATTCACTTACTTTTAAATTTATTCTTTTTTGTAAAAAATAAAACGATATTTCTGAGTGTTGGCAAGTATCACGGCTTTTGGTGGGACTCCAGGACCATTCGTTTTTCATGCTCGAGTTACTTCATTGTTTCGTATGGACCTTTTCGAGATTATTGTTTAAAAAAATGCTTTTCAAAATAATAAAGAAAAAAAAACAATTTCCTAAACTGCGGTAAAGTTTTGCCGTAGTAATTAAGGTTGTGGGGGTGTATTTTCGTGAAGGTTGGAACCGGGTTTAGAGAGGGATTGTGTCAAATGTATTATTGTTACGGCTTTTCTGGAGGAAGAGAGGGATATCTCTGCATAAAATGTTATTACACGAGGAAAACCCCACTGAGGAGAAGTAGCGGCTCTAATTAGAAAGAGCACCTAGAAATTCATACGTTCCACAGCACGGATTGCTTTGTTTCCCCGCCCATTTCTCTATTCGGGCTAATTTTAAAACTTTGAGGGCCTGAAAAGAAATTTAATTATAAGAAGAAAAAATATTTCTCAGATCAATAACAATTTTAGTGAGTGATGGAATCAAAAGCAGGGTAGAAAAGTCACGCGATCTGACAGAGCGACAGAATAGTTCTCCCCAAACAATCTTTTTTAGCCCACTTTTTTTGACAGTCATAATTTTTAAGAAAAAAATAATTGAACTTTTTGAGTAATCCCCAATTATAAAAGTCAAATTCAGAGAGAAAATAATTAAGGAAAATGTTTTTTTAATAAGTTCCCATAGTGACTGATCCCTTTTTTTTATTGCCTCATGTCCTACCTGGAAATTCCAAGCCCAAAATTCTTGCTTGAAGGTTTCAACGCTCTTTTCTTCAAAAACACAATGAACAAAAAGAAACATAAAAAATTCAGCATTTTATTTATTAAAAAATGCGGAAAAAACATGAATACTTAAGTTCAGAAAAAAATGAAAGGACCTTTCTTTTATAAAAAACGATGGAGATATAAAAAGAAATCATGATGACCGAGATTTTTAAAACTTATCAAACTCCTTTCATCTTCAGAATTTGGAATCAAGCGAAAAATTTGTTGGGAGAAACGTATTTCACTAAAAGTGGGAAATGGAATTAAACTCTGGGTTGGAACATGACGAAGATAAGATTCACTTTGATTGAACGTGCTAAGAGTTGACAAAAGCAACGAGTATCGTCGATGAAGACTTTCAGTTGTAACTGGTCGGTTATTGCCTGTTTTGCATGATGGAAGTCCCTTAGCCGAGTTTTATTCACATTATCGGCTTTTACGTCTACGTAATTTCACCCCCCCCTTCAGCTAAATTACCGTCCCCCGGGAGGCCTACAACTTGAGATATTACGTCTGTTACTCGATTTAACGTCCCTAGTAATGCTTCGTCTCTCCTTCGCGTGACTGCGCGATATCAGGAAGAAAAAATTAAAGGGAAAAAATGCCGAGAGAAAAAAATTTAAATTTTTCCAAAGCCCAAAATTGTTATTTTTAGGTAAAAACCATAAATCGGAAGTCATTTCGTAGATGTAAATCATAACACGAGTCTACGATGGGTCCGTCTCTTAATTTTGAAATGTTAAACACATAAAAAGTGGTTAACTTTGACGTTAGGTGAGAAAAAATGTCCTAATGATATTTGAGGGAGGAGTTCTCTGCAAATTTTTCTTTTCAGTCGGTAATGAAAAAAAAAGGGGACGGTCGATTTAACGTCCCTAGTAATGTTTCGTCTCTCTTCGCGTGACTGCGCGATATCAGGAAGAAAAAATTAAAGGGAAAAAATGCCGAGAGAAAAAAAATTTAAATTTTTCCCAAGCCCAAAATTGTTATTTTTAGGTAAAAACCATAAATCGGAAGTCATTTCGTAGATGTAAATCATAACACGAGTCTACGATGGGCTCCGTCTCTTAATTTTGAAATGTTAAAACACATAAAAAGTGGTTAACTTTGACGTTAGGTGAGAAAAAATGTAATCCTAATGATATTTGAGGGAGGAGTTCTCTGCAAATATTTTCTTTTCAGTCGGTAATGAAAAAAAAGGGGACGGGGTGTTTTCATTGAGTAAAAGAGTTTTCCTTGTCGAGCTTTTAATTTTTTTCTAATTTGCTAATCTCCCATGAGCCGTACAAAACATTTTTTTTTGTTCTGTTTAGAGGTCGAGAGGAAAAAAAAGAAGAGGGGCCCTTTTAAAAAGTTTTTCTTTCCAGTACGGAGGGGAAAAAGTCAAAGGCGTATACGGGAGTTTTTCACGTAATATAAGGTTGCTCGAATAATAAAAATATAAAAGTCTAAAGCTTTTTTTTCTAAGTTTAAGCATATTAAAATTGACTTTAAAACGAAGTTTTTAAAACTAAAACGACTATTGAAAGATAATGAAAAAATTACAAACTTTTACTCCCTGAGATATAAAAAGTTTTAAAACCCTTTTTTCCAAAGCTTTTTTTATGAATATAAAAGCCACTTTTTTTATGAAATAAAATTTAAACTTGACTGGATTTGACGTTGGCCTGCGGGTTTTGGACAGAGGCAAAGGGTCTCTTTTATTGATGTTCCAGTCGTTTTGTTATTTGCCCTGAGCAATTCAGCCTTTTCAAATCTTGACGGGAAAAAAGTGCGTATTATTAACTTCAAAATTGCTCAATTTCATCTCATTTTCAATAATTAAATAAACCAAATCGCGTCGTATGATACCCGTTATCACAGTCATTCCTTCGAGTGTATACGTGTCGACAGAATGCGGTTCGCCAAAATGCATTTACCATAAATAGCAGAAATCGAGTTACGTTCACCAGAAAATCTGCTACTCGACATAAAGAAAATAGTCGAAAACGTTCACCATAATGCATTTGAACAAAATACATCTCACCGTAAACAAGAGATTTAACACTTGTAGTTTCGACATAAAACTTTTCTGTCGTTTGGGCATAATACATCTCACCATAAGCTAGGGACAGCAAAATAGCAAGCTATTTTCGCCGTTTTATTTAATTTTTTTTTTTTTTTCGAGATTTGGTGATTTTTAAAAAACCCTTTTCTCTATGATTCTATGATGATTCTATGATGATTCTAAAATCTCGCCACGAAAATTCCAGAGAGTAACTTTTCTGTCGAGTTCGCCCTTAACAGAAACTTTAAATGCGAATATCTCGAAACTACGTTTTGTCGAGTTCGCCCTTCGTATTCGGAGCGCCTCAATTGCACTATGGTGAAGTGCCAAATTTAAAGTAATTGTCGTTACGCCATAATCTCGTTGATCGGCGAATGTAGACTTGCTGTCCCTAGTTTATGGTGAAATGTATTATGCCCAAACGACAGAAACAGTTTTATGGCAAAACAATAAGTGTAAAGAGGGCTTTTTATGGTGTGATGCGTTATGCTGACTTGCACTTTTTTTTTGTATCGACTTGCATTTATTGAAAATGTCGTTTGCGGCAAAACGCTTTATGTTGAAATGCATTATGCTCAAAATTTTTGAACTTTTGAGAGCTTTATGTTAATTGAACGGTTTTCTTCCATTCCTTCCTCAATTGCTGGCTTAAAATTTGTCATTATAAATCATCCAAAGCAATAAAAATTAAAGAAAAAAATTAAGTTCTAAAAATAATTTTCTTTTAAATATAATAATACCTAAAAATTTACACAAAGAACAATTGTTAGCTTATCCAAGACCTACATATTATCAATGCGTGATCGGATTCCATTAGCTTTAATTGAATTCAACACCAATATAAATTCAGTAAGATTTGAATTGTCACAGTTAGTGTGAAAAATCCAGAGGAAAATGTTTATTTTTTTTAACTTTTTTTGCTTTCGCGGCTACAATATGTCCATTGTTCTTCTTGAGACTTCCTTCTTATAGAACTTATAAATTAGCTCAAAAAATAAAAGGTCCTAATAAATTCTGGATAATCGGCTTAGCATATGAATTTGTTCAAAATGATACGAAAAGTGAGTTCTTAGGTTGAATAAATTAAGCATGCCTAATATGCCTATTTTATGTTAATTTGACGACTGAATTATTTGTTTGCCTGATTTTCCATAGCATTTTTGCCTTACTTAAGAAGCCTGGTGGAAAAAAACGCTGGACTTTTCAGATTTTGGTTGTTAGGGACTCCGATGGTTGCCGTCGTAGAGCCCGAACATGTTAAGGTAGATTATCTATATTTAATTAGGTAGATTCTAATTATATATAATTCGACGATTAATTGTTTTAGGCAATTCTTGGAAATCCCAAAAATTTAACAAAAGGATGGGAATACAACGTTTTAAAAGAGTTACTCGGTGAAGGTCTTATAACCGGCACTTGCTCATGGACAGAACGAAGAAAACTCTTAAATCCATTACTCAATCACAAAATGTTGACGGAAAACTTACAAAATCGATCAAACATGTGGGAAAATTAGTCGAAACTTTAGCTGCCAGAAAAGGCGAACCTGTTGACATTTACGCATGCATTGCTGAAAGTACACTAGAGTTTACCTGTGGTACGTTAATTATATTTTTTTAATGTTTATTATAAAATTATTTTAGAAGCAACCATGGCAATGGACGTCGAAAAAGAAGAAATAAAACGTTTTCGTAAATCTTATCGCTTGTAAATAACTTTCTTCTTAAAAACAAAATTAACTAACTAACTTAGTAATTTTATATGTAAGTAACTAATAAGTAACTAACCATAAAATGGTAAGAGAGCTACTAAAAAAATATCTAGGGTTGGAGCAATTTATAATCAAATAAATCCATCCTTTTCTTTTAGTTTATCTTCTGGAGCTGCGCTAAAAGCGATAAGGTTCTACATAAAAGACTGGATGTATCGATACACTTACATAAATAAATTAGTGAATTCCCGAAAAAAATTTGTTAACGATTTCGCTGATAAAGTAAGAGTGAAAGCTCAAATAAAAGTACAATATTTTAAAAAACAAACATTTTAGCTAATTAATGAAAGATTGCAAAATGTCGAAAACTTAAAACGCGATCCTGAGGAAGTTGGTAAGAATGCTATAATTAAAAGAGGAGGACAATAAAGGAGGAAAAATCCAAATATTTTAAAATGTGCATAAATTTTAGGATGGGGGCAGAAAAAGACATTTTTAGACGCTCTCGTTGAGCCAAAAATTGACAAAAAAGTTTATCTATCAGAAACTCTTATTAAGGATGAGGTCAAAACCTTTTTGATTGTCGTAAGTATACGATTAAATTACAGTATTTTTTATTGTTTATTTTAGGGCCACGAATCTACAGCCGTAACGATGGAATTTGCCCTTTTTCACATTGCTATTGACGAAGAAATCCAGGTATCATAATTTTAAAATATAACTTGTGGCTTAATCATTTTAATGAAGGAAAGGGCATATGAAGAGCAATACGCCATATTTGGGGAGAGCGATAGAGATCCTACTTATAACGATATTCAAGAAATGAGTTATCTCACAAAAATTATAAAAGAATCTCTGAGGTTATATCCAGCTGTGCCATACGTAACAAGGGAATTACAAGAAGATACATTTTGTGGTAAAATTTTCTTTCGCTTCAATAATCTTTATTTCATTTTGTTATTTAATGCATAAGGGGATGTGCTAATACCTAAAGGAACGAACGTCGTCACTTCTCCTTACGTCATACACCGTCAAGAAAAAACGTTTCCGGACCCAGATAAATTCGATCCTGAAAGATTTTCGCCCGAAGAAATCGAAAAACGGCATCCCTTTGCTTACATACCTTTTGGAGCAGGACCAAGATATTGCATAGGTTTTTTTATTTTCAAAATTTTTTATGAAGCACCTAATTTGAATATTATAGGGCAAAACCTGGCTATGGTGAACATGAAAGTCTACCTGTCGACAATCATAAGAAAATTCAAACTGGAAAAAGTTACGGAATTTCAGGAAGTTGTCTTAGAAATGAAGGTCTCACTATCCACGAGTAAACCGATTTTTATAAAATTTGTTCCCAGAGAATAATTATTAGGCCTTCCTGTTGCATTAATTTTACTTAATTTTTATATATTTGGAAAAATTACAATTGTTAATTTAAACTAAAAAAAAAAATTATTTTGTGAATTTTTTAAACCAATTAGTTTCCAGTGCAATTTAAATATGTTTATACTTCGTTTTTTAATTTAGGGAACAATAAAATTTTTTTTAATTTCAATTAACAAACAAAGGAATTTATTTTTTCTCCACAAAAACCTTGATCATACAATACAGAATGCATTCCAACAATACCGAAATCTTGCTAGATATTCCTTTTTTTAACGTACTTAAAGAAGTTATTGTGATACCCTCCACGTCGGGTTTTTTGGGAAGGGTCTTCCAGACCCCGGAAGGTCAAATCGAATATTGATCATTACCGATCTCAACTTTGTCTCTGGCTCCGGCCGGCCGTAGCATTACCCCTAATTACTCCCAACTATATTTTTTCTTGACATTTTAGAACTACGTAAAATCGTACTTGTTAAAATCGGATGCAAATTATGGCTGAGAAGTGGGATAAATATGGTGACGACGGCCAAGCTGTCGCCAAAGACAACCTTATGAATTTTTCTTTCTTAAGTATGGATAACCTATTTTCAAAGACTCTTCGTCCTTCCCTTCTTAGGAAGTTAAAAAATAGTTAAAATTCCAAAAATTTATTTGTTTATTTGACAATAAAATTAATAATAAATTTATTAATATTAACAACAATGTTCGCTTATCTGAACAATCTAGACCTTCATTCCTTCGAATTTGCATAAGCTTTAATTAGCCTACGTCTGCAATTAATATATATATTAAAAACGATTTCAATTGTTTTCTTCAGTATGAAAAATTCCACCGAAAATGTTCGTCTTATTAGTAACTTATCTTGCATTCGTGATAACGCTTTGTTTGCTGATCCTCCCACGACTTCCTTCTTATAGGACTTATAAATTAGCCCAAAAAATACAAGGACCAAATAAGTTCTGGATAATCGGCTTAGCATATGAATTTGTTAAAAATGATTCCAAATGTGAGTATTGAAAGTTAAGTTACTTCCAGTTTTGTTTTAGGAAGATTTCTTTCAGAATCTACCTATTGCAATGGGTGCAGTTGTCGCAGAATCTTAATGTATACGTTTTTCGTTTCACACCTCCTAGACCCCAAAACCACCCTTAACTCAAAAGTTTATATATTTTTATTATATGTACCTATGTATGTAGATAATCGCACGATTACTTGAGTAATTTTTACTTGACGATCATGAAATTTTATAATTAGCGCTTTTAAACCAATAGAATTTATGAGTTTGTTAACGGCTTGAATCGGACCAGCGGTTATGGTACTTTACGTAGGGACTAGACTGGGAATCTCCCAAGCCGTTCATCCTATCGTTTTCAAACTATGTAGTGATCTTATGAGGATGGCTAAGTAATATTTTAACTTGACTTAGATCAGCTGGATGCAATGAATTTGAATCTAATTTTAACCGAATATTTTTAAATTTTTACCGTGAAATATGATTTTTTTTCTTTAATTTTTAAGTTGATTTTTTTTATTCGATTTTATGAACTTCCCGAATGTAACCATCTGAAAGAAATCTTCCTCTTTAGACCTGCTGCCGCGGGACGAGTTTTTTAAAAATATTTTCTTTGGATGCTATTAAAAGTTACAGAGGGAGAAAGAATGAAAAAAACGGATATTTCACGACCGGTTTCGGCGTAATACGCCTCATCAGGTGAACTATTTCCTTATTTAGGTATAAAAGAGGTGGTGTAGTGACAATTAGGAGGTAGTGGGGCCCGAGGGGTGCCGTACAAACGGATAGTTTGTCCACCTTCCCGCAGTGTCCATAATACCGTCTAATGAAAGTCAAGTAAAAAGTGTAGGAGGAAGAAAAATAAGGAAATAGTTCACCTGATGAGGCGTATTACGCCGAAACCGGTCGTGAAATATCCGTTTTTTTCATTCTTTCTCCCTCTGTAACTTTTAATAGCACCCAAAAAAACGTTCCCTATTTGCGCGATTACGCATGAACCAAAACCCCAATAGTAATTTTCTTTCTTTTCTTTTAACAATTTTAGTCTTTAATCTTCTTTTTGTAGCTTTTTTACCCTACATGAGAAGCCTAGTAGAAAAAAACGAGGGATTGGTCAGATTTTGGTTGTTTGGGACTCCGATGGTTATCGTTGTAGAGCCCGAACATGTCAAGGTATTATCACATAAAAATTATGTATTATTTAAGAGTAATAATTTAATAAATAAATAATAATTAATAAAGTAAATTATGTATGAATAATTATGTAGTATTAAAGAGTAATTAAATTGTTGAAGGCAATTCTTGGGAACTCGAAAAATTTAAAAAAAGGATGGGAATACGACGTTCTACACGAATTACTCGGTGCAGGTCTTCTGAACGGCTCTTTTTCATGGACAGAACGAAGAAAACTGTTAAATCCTTTGGTAAATTACAAAATGTCGACGGAAAACTCGCTAAAGCAATCAAGCATGCGGAAAAATTGGTGGAATTTTTGGCGGCTCAAAAAGGTGAGCCTGTTGAAATTCACGAATGCTTAGCTGAAAGCGTACTTGAGTACATCTGTGGTACGTAGGCACTAAATATTTTTTTAAATATTTGATAATTTTTTTAAAATTTTAGATACAGTGATGGCGGTGGAAGACGTCGAAGTTGAAGAAATAAAACGTTTTCGTGAATCTCTTAGCTTGTAAATAACTTTCTTCATAAGTTGGTTGAGGAAATGGATAAATCGAGAAGGCATATTAACTTTCTCATTTTTTCTTCTTTTTATTTTTTCAAGCAGACATGTTTCGGGGATTTTCACTCCCTCCTTGCAGCGCTTCTGAAAATTTATAAGAAAAAAAATGCAAAGTTTTCGGCGACGGACAAATCAAAACAAACTTAGTGACTTAATAATTAATACAGTAAAATTTAAATAAATGTTAAGGGTCCGTTTTACCAATTATTATAATATGGCGGTGGTTTTTTTTTCCCTCAATTTTGCGTGAAAATTGTTGGTTTCTTGAATTGTCATTTTTTCTTTCTAGTCTTGCTTCCGGTGCTACTGTGAAAATAATTAAGTTCTACTTGAAAGAATGGATGTATCGATACACTTACAAAAATAAAATAGCAGAATCACATAAAAAACGTATTGATGCGTTTGCCGATATTGTAAGTGTGAAATATCAAGGAAGTAATTCACAAAACCAAATTTTTAGCTCATAAATGAAAGAAGGTTAAAAAGTACAGAAAGCATAAAACATACTGAGGACGTAGGTACGTAATAATTTAAAATATGGTGAAAGTAACTTGATATTTTAATGTAGTACAATGCTTTCAAATTTTATAAAACATTTTTAATGTATATTTCAGGATGGGGAAAGAAAATGACATTTTTAGACACTCTCGTCGGGATAAAAAGTAACAGAAAAGTATACCTAATAGATTCTGAAATAAGGGATGAGGTTAAAACTTTTTTGGTTGCAGTAAGTAAACTATAAAATTATAGTATTTTATTTTAATTTACTTCAGGGCCATGAAACTACAGCAGCTTCGATGGAATTCTCCCTTTTTCACATCGCTATTGATGAAGAAATCCAGGTACTAAAATTTGAAAATGTAACTTATGACTATTCTATTGAAGAAAAGGGCATATGAAGAGCAATACGCCATATTCAGAGAGAGCGATAGAGATCCTACTTATAACGATATTCAAGAAATGAGTTATCTCACAAAAATTATAAAAGAATCTCTAAGGTTATACCCAGCTGTGCCTTACGTAACAAGGGAATTACAAGAAGATACATTTTGTGGTAAAATTTTCTTTCGCTACTATAATCTTTATTTTATTTCTTTTATGCATAAGGGGATGCGCTAATACCTAAAGGAACCAATGTCGTCACCTCTCCTTACATCATACATCGCCAAGAAAAAATGTTTCCGAACCCAGATAAATTTGATCCTGAAAGATTTTCACCAGAAGAAGTTGAAAAACGGCATCCCTTTGCTTACATACCTTTCGGAGCAGGGCCAAGAACTTGCATAGGTTTTTTTTCTTTTTTTTTAGTTGATTAGGTAATTTAAAATATTACAGGGCAAAACCTGGCTATGGTGAACATGAAAGTCTACCTCTCGACAATCATAAGAAAATTTAAACTGGAAAAAGTTACGGAATTTGAGGAAGTTGTGGTAAAATTGAAAATAGGAATAGCCACCAGTAAACCAATTTTCATCAAGTTTCTTCCCAGACATGTAGGAACGCGGTAGCCCCCCCCCCCCATGCAATAAATAATAAAAAATATTACTAAATTATCTATTTTTAGATTTTTTAGTATAAGGTAATATCATTTTTTTTAATTTAAAAACCATGTACCTATCAATAATTTAAAAAAAATTCTTTCACGAAAAACGGGAACTTCAATTGTCTTCGTTTCATTTTGTTTTTCATGGAAAAATTACATTTTTTTATAAATCAACAACCAAAATTATTTTTTCCTCCCGCAAAAATGCCGAACATACAAAAAAAGGACTCAGGTGAACAATAGCGAAAAATTTTCAAGGGAGCTTTTCCGAATGGGAAACCCGCAAGTTTCGCACCCATCCACGCCCCTTATCTTTTTTCAGATAAAGTAAATATTTCTTGCAAGATGTTCCTCTTTTTTTTCTTTTTTACCTCCAGGGCGAAACTTTCTCCCGGCGTTAACTTTGATCCCGAACTCTGGAGCCTTGAGTCAAAACAAAGGAGTCTCTTTTCCTTTTTTCCCTGACGTACAGCCAACGATTTTTTATAAATTATTTTTTTCCTTTCAAATAAATAAATAAAATTAATAATGCAAATTTGAAGTGAAATTCGGAGGCCAACAAAATTTCCTTAAAAAAGGACCCAACTATTGAACATCGGAATACAGTTAATGTAGAAAAAAAAAGGCACCACGGACAAATTATCATATTTTTACTTTCCTTTAAAAAAAAATTTCTTCGAAACCTGCTTTTCCTTTATGAACAAAGTAAATTCTTCCATTTAATCAAAGGCAAAAAAAGAAGTTAATCAAAATTCATTAGGCACACTTCGTTATCTTTTAATAAACTTAAATCAACATCAAATAATTAAACGACAGTAAAGAGAGAAGAAATACATAGATGCAATTCAGTATTAAAAAAAGCAATCTATAAATAAATTTAAATAGGTCAACAAAAGAAATTTCCCCTTAAAAATTTCGATTTATTTTATGAAATTATTAATTTATCGTTTTGTGGTGGTCTGAGCGAAAGAAAAATTGAGGTGAATCTTTGTTTTATTAGATACAATAATATAAAAAAGGGCATGATTCAGCCAGATGCGGAAAAACGGATTTGTATGGCTCATTGATCTGAAAATCCAGATGGAATTAGTTTTAGGTAGATTTCTTTTCTTCAAAAATCTACCTATTGTAATGTACCAAGTAGTCGCAGATTCAAAAAATTTTCTATACGTTTTTCGTTTCATACCTCCTGGACCCCAAAACCATCCTCAGTTGAAAAGTTTATATATATATATATATGTATATTAGCACGATAACTGGAGCAATTTTAATGTGAGGGTGACGATATCCGGTATTTAGAGCTTTTATCTCAATAGCTCGGACGAGTTCGTTAATGGCTGAAATCGGACCAGCGATTCACCTACTTTACTTAGGGCTTAAAAGACAAAATTGGCATTTTCTATTGAAATCCTAGTCCTTTTGCAAAAAAAAACTTTAAGACCTCTGCGAGGGCGTGTAAAAAATTAATTAAAGCAGGTTTGGACGAGCCAGGCGCAAAATATTGAACTAGCTAAACTTTAAAAAAATTTGAATTTATACCGGGAAATTATTAAATATTTTATTAATAAAATTATCAGATGTTTTTCTAGGGGCTCAGTGGCGCAATTTTTCTTATATCATCATTTTTATAACATAATTATATATTTGTGTTTATACATATTAATTTTAATCATGAAAAGAAATCTACCTTTTAGTCCCTGCTACCGCAGGGTCATTATTTTTTATTTTATTGTTTATAACTTTTATTAAAAGGTGTATAAAAATGACATAAAAGAGCACTACATTGTTTGAATATTTAACTGTAATATGGGCGGATTGGGTTTGTAATTGATGCGGATTGATATATAATTGCTAGAGTGATTACCCTATGTTGTTATATCTGGCATTTGTGTCAACAATGGTTTCCAATGAACCTTCCACCGGTAAACAGAGACGATCCATCCGTGTGATTCAATCAAATAGATCATATTAGGTCGAAATTATGGTCGCATTATGTGCGTTGGTGATAAACTAATAAGTAGTAACTGGAAGAGCAATTTTTAATATTGAAAATAGCTTTTTAAAGTCACAAATTTGGTTTAGGATGCCAAAATAACATAAAGGTAAGTGTACCTGAAAATATTTTTTCCAACTAAAAATCCGGTTATTAAAGAGTTTCGGGGAATCGTAATTTGCCCTTCCTGTATACGACTCACAAAACGGGAAAGGTCTTCTCGTAGAGGCCAGTTCTGAGAGTCGTCCCAACTCTGTTAGTTCACAATGTTCTCACTAGAGCAAATTCATGAATCGAAACATGGTTTTTCTGTTTAACTATAACAGCACATAGAAATTACCTATCCCCAAAACGTTCCCGCCAATTTTCACTTTGCGTGGGTATAAAGTTTCTTTGATAGTTTTAAAATTTTAACTTCCAAAATCCTCTAAAAAAGTACGGAATCTATTTCCTTCTTTGATTTTAGCCAAAATGTTGAGAAACTAGTTGATTTACGAACCCGAAACTAAACGAGATAACAAAATAACCTTCGTTTTTGGTTATATTTTTATAACCTAACGTTTACTCGGAGTCGGGAAGTGAGTCGTTCACGTATACAACTCAGCTGAGTCTCCCTCGTTAGCTTTAAAAAACTAATTTTGCTGGTTTATTATTGATGAATTTTTCCTTTTATGGTTTATGGATTTATAACACCGTGCTATAAAACCATAAGCCATAAAAAGAAGAAAAAAAATTAATTTTAAAGAAACAAAATAATTATTATTCGGACCGTGGGGGTGGGAGAGATGATTACTCGTTTTTACCTTTGTGTTCCTGGAAGAATTTGGCTCCAAAAGCGACTGTTGAGGGTACATATACCAATTGCTTCTATTGAAATGAATTCGCAAAAATCAATTATTTATGAGATTATTTGTGGTTGGAACGGATGCTCTGAAAACTACGTGGTGGATGAAAAATGTCCCCTTTGAATATATAAAAAAATCGATCTATCCATGAAATATCACACGTGTGACACGTGGATATCCGGAAAGAAGGGAAGGTTTACAATATATCAGGAGTGAGTGACACTCCAATCTCACCTTCGAAAAATACCCCCTTGTAGGACCTCTCCGTGCTAAACTTATATAACACATGCGTAAACATACGCGCAACCTTGTTTTAACGAGAAGGGAATTTATCATCGTCATCAGAAAGGACTTCCTCGCGTCTTGAGTTCATATTATTAATTAGAAAACCCCCCTTCCGAATTCTATCAATCACTCATTTTCATATTAGAAGGGAAAACCAAAGTTTCGCGGGCTTCCTTTAATTAGAATAATGGATGATTTTAATATTCCAACATTTTAATTACATTAAATTATTTTCAAGTCCATCTCCTCTTCCAGGTATTTATTTTAACTATCACTCATTATAAAATAACAGCAGAATTTTTAACAAAAATTTAAATTAGACTGCTTGGAAATTAGCATTATTTTATAACTGCCGTAACTCCTTTAATATTTGATGAATTTACTTATACAGTGGAAAGGTAAAACGGTTTACTTTAGGAATCCGGAAACGAAAAAAAAAATTTTATCAGTTTAGTCTCTTCAGCTCTTTAAAGATAAAACGAACCTTAATTTTATTTGTCCTTATGTTGGTAACAGTGTTCTATGACGTCACATTATATGGAAAACGTGCCAGGGCTTACGCAAACACGCAAAAAGCCGTAGGGACTATACGTTTGAGGTTAAAATATTTTTTAGCTTCCTGATTCTTAAGGAAAATCCATCTTTTCGAAGATGTCTATAAAAGTAAAATTCATCAAAAATAATTAGCGAAAAAAAAATATTTTTAAAAAGGATCGGTTACTTACGTTCTTGAAAGTTTTGTCAGGGAACGAAAATTTCATTCACGTTTATGAATAAAAGGAAGGTAAAAGCGAGAGAGGAAAAGATGGGGAAAGACACAAATTATCCAATTTCCCGTTATCACGTCACCACTTCCTTCGCGCCTCTAATTGGAACCGGCTTCTAATAAAGAAGTTTTCTAATTTACAACCCTTCGCGTTTTCGGGAAGTGGGGCCTCCTCCTGGAGGTTTCGTCCCTACGGATAATTACATTAAAATGAAAACAGTAAATAAGATTGATAGTCCGAAAATCTTTGGTTTAAAGAAAAAAATTATAAACTAATATTTTTTGAATAAAAAGAGATCCTATTTTGTAGAAGTATCTTTTTGTAGAGCCAAAAATGCCTACAAGATCGCGGATTATCATAAACAGGGCTTAGAAAAACCCTTTTTACGTCTTATTCTAGGTAAAAAAAATTTTTTGCGTGTTTGAATTTTTTTCTAAGTTTTCTTGAGTGCTAGATAGAGCTGATAACTTTCTATAATTTTTTTTTTTTAACTTCAGTATAGCCGAAGTTTAAGGCGTAGTCACGAATCCGTTTCACCCCATCCACCGATTATTCTAGTGTGTCTAAAATGCGACAAGTTATTAGAGAATTCCCATTACAAGTTTTGTGTTTAGGGCCTGTCGGGGGCGGGGAAATGAAAAGTTCTACCCGCGAGCTCATTGACCTTACCCATGAGACGTTCGGAGGCGAGACCCTATCGTTTTCCCTTTCCGTTCCACGTCATTCATCTCTCAACTTTTAACTCCCTCCCCCTTCAATAACGTAATTTAATGGTTCAAACTTTATTCTACGCTCATTTCACTCCAGGGGAATTTTAAAAAATACTTAACAATTTTCAAAAGTATTAGATTTCAAAAGGCGTATTGAAGTCACGTAGTAAAAGATCGCTTCATTAAGAATAGAACGTTTTCCTGCCTTTTGATAAGGAAATTAATGAAGCCTCTTATCGGTTTAAAATACAAGATTAATGAAACTTCCGCTCTAATATTAATAATCTCAAAGTAATTTTTAATCAAAATCTAAAAGTTTATCGGGATTTTCTTTTTTTTAAATATACATTTTTATCAGATCAACCTGACACGGAGTGGAACCGGTGATTTTCACGGTGGCTTTTCTGTATTTTATGTAGCGTGGCAAATGGCCAGGTAATTTAACAAAAGCAACGCTCTTTTGCATTGCTGATTTTTTCCTCCCTAGTCGTGTCTAGGGACGTTGCCATACTTTCACTTTGAAATTTCGCTAATAACGTCACCTTTTTGTCTGAAAACTTCGACAGGCCCTTTTTTG
This sequence comes from Orius insidiosus, assembly GCA_014119065.1. Classification (NCBI taxonomy): domain Eukaryota; kingdom Metazoa; phylum Arthropoda; class Insecta; order Hemiptera; family Anthocoridae; genus Orius; species Orius insidiosus. Next base: position 84,838 of record JACGAQ010000217.1, read on the forward strand.
GCCTTATAAAACCCCCTATTTTTTACTTTCTCAAAATAAAGTGATACTCTCAAAAGATGTTTTTTTTTCGGGAATAATTCCTGGTAACCTTTTTGTCTGTGTGTCCAGTTACTTTTTTTTTCCCCCTTTTTTTTCACAAAATTTTCTCTCGTTGTAGAATTTTCCTCTCATAAATGTGTTTCTTAGGGTTGAAACTTTTATTTACTTATAGGAAATTTATTTAGTTATTAATTTAAATTAAAAATTAAATTAGTAATTCTAATTACTATTAAAAATACTTGATTATATTTGAATATTAAGGCGGATCATACCGCCCGAGCATTTTGTTTCTAAAACAAGAGATCGCAGCACTTTCGCCCCTAAAATTACTTTCCAATATTTGAGCTCTAAAAATCGTCGGAAAATTTTTTACAAAAGCTCGTTCTCCTTATTTTGGAAATGCCCATCCGGTCTTGGGAGCAGTTTTTCCGAAAAAGTTTTCCTTCGGAAAATAGAAATTTTATTTTTCGACTAAAACATTTTTTCAAAAAAACCGTCAGCCATATTGTAGGGTTTGACGAGCTGTTTCCAAAAATATTTTATATAAGAAAATCCGATGAATAGTTTCGTCGTAATCCTTCTAGAAAGATTCGGCGGAAAATGCCAGGAGGAGTAAAAGAAAGGGAGGGCGCTACAATGTTTTGTTTTGATTTTTTAGTGTTCCCTCGCTTCATTGTTTTGATGACTCAACTATTTTTCTATCTTATTACTTTTTGTTTTTAAAAAATACGGAAACATCGTCTCTTTTTTGCCAACACTTTTCACGTTTTTGATTTACCTTCTTCACCAAAATGCAAAAAAATTTTAAGTTGTTTTTGTTCAAAAAAATTTCCGAGTTTTTCTTATGAACATTTTTTAAGTTTTCTTTCTTTCTTTTTTTTTTCGCTTTTTTTTCCGAAAAATTTTTCAAGTTATTACTTTTTTTCGAAATTTTCCAAGAGAGAAAAGTGAACAAAAGTGAGAAAAGAAAACAATCTGATAATAATAAGCGTAGATGGCGAGGATAGGGTTAAACATGTACTTTTTAAGGATCTCCAATTCTCCGGAAGACTGATGATCTTTAGGCTTTTTAGCATTCGTTTTCAAAAAATAAAACAAAACAAAAATTAGAAGAAAATAAGAAGCTTAGAAAATCAAATTTATAAAGGGGGGTTTGTTTACATTTTGAAACGATCGAAAATAAATCATCACCTGTCATACATTTCAGCTAAAAATACCCCCTCGTAATTATTTTTTTCGCTTATGTTTTCAACTTAATTTTTCTTGACATGATTACTCTCTTTCTCAACCTTTTAACTTCCTTAAAGAAGTTATTGTGATACCCTCCATGTCGGGTTTTTGGGGAGGGGTCTTCCGGGGTCCGGAGGGTAAAATCGAATATTGATCTTTACCGATCTCAACTTTGTCTGTGGTTCCGGCCGGCCGGCCGGCCGTCCGGCACTCCGTAGCATTTTTTTCCGGAACACTTTACGGCCACAGTTTTCATCCGATTTTCACCAAATTTTTACACAAATTTCTTTAGCCGGTGAAGAAGAATATGACGAGGGCGATTTTTGAATTTCGAAAAAATGGCGGAGATATGTCTGTTTGAAATTTTAAAAAATTCGCTGCGGCCGAACCGTTAATCCGATTTCACCAAATTTTCACCAATTACTCCTTATATTTTTAAGAATTTTGGTGCAAAAAATTGCCACTTTTTAATTACTATTTTTATTAGTAGGGAGAAATTTCGTACTTCTACCCTTTACGAGAGGCACATCCCTAGGCCAAAGAGCCCATTATTTCTACCTTGACACTTAGAAAATTTTTCGAAAAAAGATCTAAGAAAATTTTCAAAAAAAAAAAAAAGAAAGAAAAGAAAAGAAAGAAAAACCCGGAAAATTTTTCGAAAAAAAAATTTTTTTTTTACAAAAAAAACTTAGAAAATTTTTCAAAAAAGAACTTAAAAAATTTTTCGAAAAAAAAAAAAAAACCCGGAAAATTTTTCGAAAAAAAAAACTTGGAAAATTTTCAAAAAAAGAACTTAAAAAATTTTCGAAAAAAAAAAAAAAAAAAAAAAAAAAAAAAAAAAAAAAAAAAAAAGGAAAACCCGGAAAAATTTTATACTTTCCCTCCCTACTACATCCCCTTCCTTTATATTTACTACTCCGCTATACTTCCTACTCCGTTATACTTCCCCTCCTTTATACTTCCCCTCCGTTATACTTCCCACTCCGTTATACTTCCCCCTCCGTTATACTTCCCACTCCGTTATACTTCCCCCTCCATTATACTTCCCCCTCCGTTATACTTCACCTCCCATATACTTCCCCCTCCGTTATAATTCCCCCTCCTATATTGTTACTTCTCTTTAAGGAAGTTCCCGTCGGGGCCAGCTCCAGACTAGTACTTTTATTTAATTTTTTTTCTTTCGAGATTTGGAGATCACACAAAGCGAATTTTTGATCACAATAAACGGAAAAATTATAATGCAAAAGAATAGATTGGTCCCGTTCCAGGCCATTTTGATCACACTATCCGGTTGATAACATTAACCGTGATCACATTGAGCGGCGACTACTGTAGATACTACTGGTCGGTGGTTTTAATTCTATCCGACTTTATTTTTTAATTGTTTTATACAATATGAAGGAAAAATTGCGTTTTCACAATCTTCGTTCAACGATGTATTGTGTAAAAAAGTCCGAACCAAATACGAAAATATGTAAGTCTCAAGAAATATTGGAAAGTGCGTGGCCTTGAGAGGATTAATTGTTCTCTGACCTCGAATGGGGGGATAGCGCCCTCCGTTTCTTTTACTCCTCCCGGCATTTTCCGCCGAATCTTTCTAGAAGGATTACGACGAAACTATTCATCGGATTTTCTTATATAAAATATTTTTGGAAACAGCTCGTCAAACCCTACAATATGGCTGACGGTTTTTTTTGAAAAAATGTTTTAGTCGAAAAATAAAATTTCTATTTTCCGAAGGAAAACTTTTTCGGAAAAACTGCTCCCAAGACCGGATGGGCATTTCCAAAATAAGGAGAACGAGCTTTTGTAAAAAATTTTCCGACGATTTTTAGTGCTCAAATATTGGAAAGTAATTTTAGGCATCTTCCATCTCTGTCTAACACTTGGTTGAATTTGTGGTCTGATCCGCCTTAAATTATTTGAATACTTTTTCAAAGAAAATTATTACAAAATATAATTATTTAATAAACTTAATTATATTTTAAGAAGAAATAAAAGTTTTGAACTTTTTATAGTTTTTCGTAAAAGTGAAAACAGCTTATAAATCTTCGATTCTCAACGCGCCTAGGGCTAAGGGCTAAGTGGCGGCGAACAAAATGAGGACGACAGGGGAGAAATTTCAAATTTTGGCGAAAGGAGGGATATTTTGAAAAATCAACTGCATTTTTTGTGCTAATCTTTTTCTTGTCAAAAATTTTCAAGTCCAAAAAAAGTTAAGTTCAAAAAAAATTTATAGCCGATACAGCCAATCCTGATATACCTCACTTCTTTCTCTCCGAAAAATAAAAACTATTAATTTACATTCTAATTTTTATTGGGTATTCCGCACGGGGGTTGATTTTTTATCATATAATTAACCAATAATGGAGGAAGAAATGACAGTGATAACGGGTATCTCACGACGCGTTTCGACTTAAAAAGCCTCGTCAGGTGAGCTATTCCCTCTATCACAATCACCCTCTATCACGCAATAAAAATTAGAATGTGTAGAATATTGCCATGACAGCAGATCTGTCATAAAAATTGAAAAACCAATAATGAGGTGAGTGGCTCTATCTCTTGGAGAACGGTGGCGGCGGTGAGCTTTAGGTAGACTGTTTGTTTCCGGCTTCCCGCCGTATCCACCAAGTCTCTCGGAGACAGAGGCACAGTGAAAAGATAGAAATGATTGTAATTAAGGGAATAGCTTACCTGACGAGGCTTTTTAAGCCGAAACGCGTCGTGAGATACCCGTTATCACAGTCATTACTTCCTCCATTATTGGTTAATTATATGATGGTAAAAAAAACTATTAATGTTGACCCATTTTTCAAAATCCATAAAAGTGACGGAAATTGACGCGATAACTTTGGCTACTACCGAAGGCTCTAAGTATTTTATCATTTTTTCATTAATTAATTTAACTTTTACCTACCCAAGGTTCATAAAAATGTTAAATTATTTTTTTAAAAAGACATAAAACATGCTGGCTCTAATTATAATATGTAGTGCACATACCTAATTTCAGAAAAAAAGGGCTTAAAAAAAGATATGTTGCTCGTATAAAAAAAACGGTTTTCCACATTTTAATGAGCCCCGGTGGATTTTATGAAGAAAAATAAATCAAATTTTAAGGCTTTTTCTTTGTTTTTTAAAAGAAATAAATTATTGACCAACCTCAAAAAGTAATTGGTACACATGGCTAGATTGGATGGAATTTTTAATTTCTATTGATTTTAGTATTCGTTTTTAATCAAATTTACATGTAAAAATCTGAGGTATTTCATCTTTTTTGGAATTCACCTTTACTACAACATTTAGTCCTTTTACAAACATTCTGGCTTCAAGAAAAACAAAGAGTTTTTCGCTTTTTCCCTCAAACCTGATAAATTCCTTGTTATTCAGGGCTTAATCCCGGGGATTTAAAAAAAAATACAAAACGTGATTTTTCATCAAACACGTAGGTTATGGGGTTTTTTTTTAACATCAGGAATTCTATAAACAACGAAAGTGCTAAAGTTTTTTTCCCCCCTGAAAGGCCTTGTTTTTCAATGCGAAATCGACGTTGTTCCTCTTCATTAGACTTTTTTTCTCGACTGATCGGATTATTATCCGGCTGAAAATCTCGTCCATTTATCAAGATTTAACGTTTAGATTCAATGGGAGAGGGGAAGGTTTTTCCATCGGATATTCCAAAAGCCACGTCTTTACTTTTCTAATGATATTGAAGGAAACGGCGTGAAATGAGATTATGTCAAATCACCTGTGGGAAGACAGTTCAATAAATTACGCCAAATTTCCATCTTAAAATGATCGTTTTATTTTTTTTCAGTTTCCACTTTTTTTATTGGCCACATTTGTCAAGTTTTCATTAAAAGGTCGTCTCTCATGAGGAGGATAGGACCCCACGAGTGGATTTCGAATAATAACTCACCGAGATTACGAGCTTTATTCTGACGGCCTGAAACTGACGATTAATCCTGAGGCTACTCGAATGGGACCGTTCGTCCGCACGGCCAATAGAGGAACATAAAAGCGATTTAAATTGTTGAAAATGTCACATCGATGACAAAAACACGAGCGAAAAATGTATTAATCGCAAATCGAGATGTAAAATTCCGATAAATTTCTGGTCTTAAAGGCTCCCTTTACTACTTAATATAACGGCTTTTTTTTTGTAGTTTTGCTCCAATTTACGAGAAAACCGTTAGTTTTTTATTAATTTTCTAATTGGTTAGGCTTTAGAATACATTTATTTACTTATTAGGTGTACAAAATGAAACTCAGCCACAGGGTAAATTTGAATTTTGTAGATTTTAGCCGAGTTTCATTTTGTACACCTAGTAGTTCATTTTTTCAAAATTTTGAACATTTTAGGCGTTAAAGTCCATCAAAAGTTGACCTTCTCCGTGTAAGAAGGTTATTGAAGTATAACCATTAAGAAGGTTAATTTTTAAAGTAAACCGTTACAGATATTGAAAAAATGCACTAAATAAAATCAGTTGGAAATTCAATTCTCTTTAATTTTTATTCTATTCATTTTTTCTCTAGGACGCACTGTTTTCAAGATAAATTTATTTAAAAAAAAATTTATTTCCGAAAATGATGCATCCTAGAAAAAAATAATTAAGTACAAATTTATAGAAAATTAATTTCCTACAATTTTTATTTATTAGGTGTACAAAATGAAACTGAGCCAAGGGTAAATTTGAATTTTGTAGATTTTAGCCGAGTTTCATTTTGTACACCTAATAAATAAATAAAAATTTTTAAATGTAGAAAATCAGAAATCAAAGTCGATAATTTATATGATTAAAATAAAAACGAGTTTGTATTTAAATTTTGAGTGTTTCATAAAGCTACAAGCTAAGAAAGTTTTTTTCCAACCACAGAAATTTTTTGTAAATTGGGAGCAAAGTCAAAATTCATAAAATTAGGGTTTTTAAAATCGTTTAGCTTCAATTGTTCTCCTAGATTGCAGAAAAATAAAAAATTTTAAAAAATAGTTTTCTTGCAAATTTGGAGCAAAACTTCAGAGAAAAACGACGCCGTATTAAGTAGTAAAATGGACCCTTAATTTGGGTCTTAAGAAAGCGTTTTTAAGATTTTAATAATGAAACGCAAACTACAGCTGCAAACCTCAAAGCAACAATTCAGGAGAGTTAGTGATGTGGCGATCTTAAGTCGCCTAAAAGAAAGTTATTGCAATACCCTCGAAAGACGTATAGAAATGGTTCTTCCAGTTGGACTATTGATTCCATTGGTAGGGAAGTTATGAAAAATTTTATAAAATTAATGACTCCTTTCTATTCATCGATTTAAAGAAAGTGTAGGGAGTTAATCAAGTTCGGGACCGTTAAATATAATGGGTTCACCTGGTCACAGGGGGGCTATCGAGAGAAAGGCCCCCTCTCATAAATTTCATGATAATGGAATCCGCAACCCCTGGACGTTTTACAGGCTGTTCATCAGAATCAGTGCATTCACGGGAGAAAAAAAAAGTTTTCCTCTGCAAGTATCGATTTAAACTTTTTAATTAGCCGTATCAAACTTTTCAAATTAAATCGTTTCCAAGTTTTCGGATAGTTAAGGAAGCCACTAAAATCACATTAAGTAATGCTCTCTGCTATTCTAAACTGCGTATTAACCTGAGAAGCTATAGAAGGGAAACTACACCAGTTAAATGGGCCTTGTAAGTTAAATTTGATCCGCTTGACGTGAAGAGGGCTTTGAAAATTCAATACGAATTTGTTGAAGATACAATAGTTTAATCTGAAATGGAGTAACGATATTAACATCCAATCTAACATTACACAAGAGAAGGTTCACTAGGTCATCTAAAATTCGACGAATGGTCATAACGTGTTCTATATGCCACAATCCATCAATAAGCCATCTTCCATCTCTTTTTCCTACCCTAACAATCGGCTAAATACCAAAGCCGATAAGTTATCCCCAAAAATGCTCAGTCAGGTAAAGATCATTGTTTTCGACGATTTCTGCTCTAGTTGGGATGGAGAAATGAGCCAACTGGAGAGTGAAGGAATTTTCATAAACTGAATTACTGAAAATGAAAATTTAGACGGATTGCCGCTTGACAAACTCATTTAACAGTGAGAGATCCTGCGCATTCTCCAGTTTTTAAAGCTAACCTTAACGGCATTGAGAAGCTTGGCTATTGAATGCCGCCAAGGAGAGCTTTGAAAACGGAGGTCAGGTTCCGTCGACTCCCTGCCATCTGCATTTTTTTTAAAATTTGGTTACTACTGAACGTCACCGAAACACTCAAAACATTGAATAATTAAAAAGGACTTCCGGCCGGGCGACAAAACATTTTTTTAAAGGAAGTTCCATCTTGGAAAGTTCCAGAGGTGAATGATAAAAGTGTAATTTTTCTTTTCAAGATATAAAATTCAAAAGAGGCCCGTTAGAGAGAAGTCGAGGAAAAATCGCGCGGTGGGAGAGGAATGTCAAATGAGGATTCATACGTCAAGTCTGAAATAGTTTTGTAAAACCCTTGTCATAAAATGGGACGTGGTGGGGAGGGATCGTAGAAGAGAGGGGGTTAAATACGTATCCCTCTGAAAACCCCCCGAAGCACACTTTAGTGGTGGAACATTTGTCAAAGTAGGCTGTCACATAAGTAGACCCCCCTCCTCTCACCCGCTTTTCTCTTATGAATCCATTGCAGGGATTCTTGGGAACATCTCATATCTACCAAAGCATACTTATGTTAATATACCTCTTGTCTTAGATCAAAAACGTTTGTAAGGTAAATTAAATTAGCCTAGGCATTTCTGTCTAATTAAAGTAAATTAAACACCTCGCTAAAACAATCATCAAAAGACCTACGAAGCACATTAGTCTTCCAAGGATGCTGTTGAACCCTTTCATACACTTTCTTCAAGATCTTATCTATATCAACGCTTCAATCCCTTTGTACTACAAGAGATGCTTTTAAGGCAAGATCGAAAGTGCTGCCAGGAAAATCGTTTCTACTCCTAATATCAAAACTTAGTCCGACAAAAACTTTCTCAAAAGAGGGCTTTTTTATTCCACTTATACATATGATGCATTTTGCTCCTGTATCTGGAAGACCCTCTCCCAAAAACCGCAATGGAGAGCAATATCTTTGGAAAGTCTTGAGGTTGCATTTTTTTAATGCCTAGTTGTAGGGGAAGCTCTCATTTTGAGGGATCAAAAGAATTTTCTTTTTAACTTCTTGAATTTTAATAGGTACTCTTTATTTCTTTCAAGGGGGATTATACCTCCGAACGTTTTGATTCAAACCCTAGAGATCGCAGCACTTTCGGCCCTAAAAAAGTTTCCTATATTTGGAAAGAGCTCATCAAAACCTACAAAATGACTAGCGGTTTTTTCAGAAAAAATGTTTTTGTCGAAAAATAGGTTTTCCATTTCCCAAAGGAAAATTTTTTTGAAAAAATTGCTCTCTAGACCGGGTAGAGATTGCCAAAATGACGAAAATGAGCTTTTGAAAAAAATTTTCCCATGATTTTGAATACTCAAATATAGGAAACTAATTTTAGTCTTCTTCCCTCTCGGAGTTTTTTTAAAAATCTGTGTATGATTAGTGGTTAGGCTTAACCCGCAAGACGGACGAGTCGTGCCGATAGGAAGAAATGTATTTTTTTCCATCTCCGAATGAGTCGAATCCCCTCGGCGAATCTCGTTATAAAAATGTAAATCTTTATTTCATGGGCGTCCAATGTATTTTTTTTTTTTTTGTCGGCGTCGTCGAAGGGGGATCAATGCCTTCCTTATAAAAATGTAAATGCGAATCTTCGATTATTTTCCCCGATTTCTCTTCCATTCTTCTCGGAACGAGATACGTCGCCCGTATCGAGGGGTCTGGATGCACATATTTTTGATTTGTCACTCCTAATAAAAAGAGGGACCAAGTTTGAAGGCTTGTTTACCTTTCCTGATTTGTCGTATTAGCCAACTTTTCCACCTCTCCACAAACTTTTACGACAAAACAATTTTTCATGTTTTTTTCCCCTTGGTAATCTTTGATACCCTTCGGTCTTATTTTATTTTTATAACAGACCAAAGTGCAAATATACTTTTTTTTAAAGAGCTTGGATATTTTGTCCTCCATTTAAGAATATTGTCCTGAAAAAACCATGAATGTGAATTTTTTAGGGCTCCCTCTTGACGTAAATGGGATATGTCTGTCATTCTTTCTCTCATTTTTTTCTTCCTTTTGGTATGCCATGCTCTGAAGTTTTCTCTTTGAAGCAGAACTTTAAGATCAGACTATTTAAGGAGCGGCGCTTATTTCTCGAGAGCTAAACTCTGAAAAGCAATTTTTCCCTATCTTTCTAAATAGTGAAGAAGATATTGATTTTATATTCGAATATGAAGATTCGGTTTTCGGGAAACAACTGTCGGAATGCGTGGTGCATTATTTACGGGGAGAGGCGAGCGACACAGCACATGTTCCCAATGCCTCTCCTCCCTATTTATATTCAGACAGGGCTTCGAAACAACATATTGTTATTACGACTCCCATTGTGGCCTCCCTTAACGACATCCTCAAGAGGCCTTCCCATATATCTATTGATTAGATTCAACTTATTCCCTATTGACATCCACAAAATCGTTTTAAAATACAACAGGTAATGAAAAATAATGTACTGACAAGCTCCACTGGATACCGGCGTTTTTTTCTTAGAAGTTTAGCTCCGAACGAGAAAACTGTCTATTTTTAAAAAACTTTTTCTTTTTATTGTCCTGCAATCTAGAAGAGACATTTTGGAATAACGCAAAACCGTAATTTTATTGAGTTTTTGAATTTGCTCCCAATTTACTAAAAATTGACTGTGGTTAGTAAAAACTTTTTTAGCTTTTAGCTTTATGAAACACTCATAAATTTAAATACAAACTCGTTTTTTCGATATTTTATATAATCATAAAAATTGACTTTTCGGATTTTCGACATTTTTCTGATTTCGGGAAAAAAAAATCAGTTGTATTGAAGTAAATAAATGAAAGCCAAATCAAAAAGAAAGAAATTTTAAAAACCAACAGTTTTCTCCTGAAATTGGAGCAAAAGTCATTAAAAAAACGCGTAAAACTGACCCTTAACGCTCGCTCAGTGAGGCTAGGTGAAGAAACTTTGTCTGTGGTGCCGGCCGGCCGTCCGCCCGTAGCATTTTTTTCCAGATCACTTTACGGCCACAATTTTCAACCGATTTTCACCTGATTTTGACCAAGTCGTGAGTTTTCTTTAGTCGGTGAACAAGAAACGAGCGATTTTTGAATTTCGAAAAAATGGCGGAGATATGTCTGTTTAAAATTTTAAAAATTCGCTGCGGCCGAACCGTTGGACCAATTTTCTTCAAATTTTTACCAATTACTCTATTTTTAAGAATTATATCATTTAGTAGGGAGGAATTTCACACTTCCACCCGGTACGAGAGGGACCTCCCGTGGGCAAAAATCCCATTATTTCTAGCTTGATACTTCAAAAAATTTTAAATTTTAAAAAATTCTTAGAAAATTTTTCAAAAAAAATATCCCTCCGTTTTACCCCCTTCCTTACACTTCCCCTCCCTTATACTTCCCCTCCATTATATTTCCCCTCCTATATTTTTACTTCTCTTTAAGGAAGTTTACGTTGGAAGCTCTTCAAACTAGTACTTTTTTCTTACTTGAAAATTTAAAATTAATGAAATAATCGTTGAGAAAAGTTTCCTTCGGGGCAACTAATTAATGTTCGGTTAGAGAAAAATCAATCTTTAATTATTTGTGCGTTTTCTAAACGATATATAACTCGAATAGTAAATATGTTAAGAATGTTCCAGAAAGGGTTGAAATATGTTTTCATGTGCCTTCTGAATATTCGCTAATGCGCTTTCAAACGTCTTGTTAGCTTAGGGGAGCTTTCATAAATCATTCATTCTAATTGCCTTTCTTGGAAGAGAAAAGAGGAGAAAAAAAATTTTTTCTTATGCCGTCTTCTACTGTATAAATCATTTTTGAGTAGGGGTTAAAAATCAGATGGAGAAAAGAGCGATTTAAATCACCGGGAAACGCACTCGGAAGAGAGAAAGAAAAAGAACGTTTAACGTCCTTCTCATTTTTCACGTTCGGGGTTAGAAGAGTTTTGTGACAAGTTTGTCTTGTGACCCCAGGTGCGGACCACGACATCGGTAATCCCTCCATTACGTCCACCCCCTCAAAAAAACATTTTCTTATTCCAGAAAAACAGATATCGCCCAACTTGTTCAATTTATCCATTTTTAAAACTCAAATTACCTCTATTTATTTTTAACAAAAGGTGTATTTTCTGAGTTGTTCGAATTTCGAGTAATTTACAAAAGGAAGGAAACCTCTCTCTTCTCGTCGACTTCTAAGTTAAATTGGTTAGGGCAAAGACCTTCTAATTATTCAATTACATAGAATTCATTGCCTAATTCTTTAAAAAGAGTTTTCTCAATTTTACAATTTTATTAACATTCTCAAGCCTTATTTTTGTTTCCAACATAATTAAACAAATTCATTTTTAAGTTTATTTTAAAACTTTTCTTCGGTCATTTAATTATTAAAAGCACCCAAAATTAATGGGTTTCGAAGGGCTATGGCAGAACAAAAAGTTTTTAAAAATTTATAAATAAAACGTTTCACGCTTATTTTGTTTCTTAACTCTTTTTTTCGCAAATGAAAAATGTTCGATTTTTTGGGAAATTTTTGATTTTTTGAGGAATTAACGGCGTAAAAGTGACCGTAATATGGTGGTCGAAGGGAATTTCGTGATTTACATCAAGGGTTCTGATAATTCCTCTCCTTTGGGGGCTCAGTGGTCTGTAAGTCGAGGATAAAGGGTCCAAATTTAATCAACTGATGATTTTGTCTCTTGGATTTTTTGTTCTAGCCCTTTTAGATTAAATATTTATGCGGATTATAGGCTTTAAAAAATTCATCGGTTCAATAACAGTTTATTAATTGTGGACGGTAATGGGGAGGTAAAAGAAAAAAAAAGTTGAGGAATATTAAAAAAGTTTTGCATCTTATAAAAGGCGACTGCTTCATTGGCCCATTGTCGGTCTGGGAACCTTTGAAAAGCGTTTTTTTCCTCCCCTCGCCTTCTTCCTGAAGAAAATATTATTTTTTCATCGGTTGATCTTTTAAAGAAGGCCTTTTTACGAAGCTAAAGATTGAAAAATGTTTTGAATTTTTATCGAACTTGGTAAAATATCATGGAACCTTTTTCCTTTAACCTATTTACGTGAGAAAAACATTTTTTTTAAATGGGAAAAAAAATTTAATTGCCTCAAACTTTTGATTTTTTTTAAAACGATTACTTTTTCGAAAAAGGATAAAATAGTTTTAGTGGGATTAAGACCACACAATACGAGAATTTTCGGACGGCAAGTACAGAAACGAAACTAACCATTCGTCTAATCGGATTTCTGTCACCCATATTTTCCTGGTTTTGAAATCCCGATAACGAAATTAATCAGGAAGTGGTTCAAACACATGAAATTTCGTTGTCGCGGGATGGGTCCGATTAGGAAAACAAAAGGGCGTCGGAAAAGGCTTTCGCGGTACGATAATTCCAACCGATATTCCCTCACGCACCCCTCCCGTTGATTGTTTTCAACCCTTAATCAGTCTCAAAATAGAATCGACACCACCTAAATTACGTAAACACTTTTTTTTTCACTCCCCAACCGTTTTAACAGCCCCAAAACACCCCAAAGATAATTGTGGGAGGAGTTGACGTGTACGATGTTATTTTATAGGGCACGCCACTATTTAATTTCTAATATTCTCTTTTCACCATAAATCTAGACATACAATCTAGATTGAAAGAAAATTAAAAAGATTTTTTTTTATTTCGGCTTTTTAATTTTCTCTCTCATTCATTTTTCAAACAATCCTCTTATCTAAAATTTATTTTCTCAAAAATAAAAATAAATTAAGCCTAACAGGTAAAAGAAAATTACCAATGTTAACATTTTTATACATTTATACATTTTTATACACATTTATACAACATTTAGGACTTATAAGTTATTAAAATACTCCCCACCGTATACACGGTGTCCGGAAACATATAGCACACGTCAGGGAGAGCGTTAAAAAGTGGTTTTATGAAAAAAAGTTAAATGTAAACCCCCTCAATTAAAATCAAAGATTTGATGGTGTAGTTTAAAATGCGTTTGGATATACAGGGTGCCGCCAACAGAACCTAATTTCTTTTTCAAATTTTTCAACGGAATTTTTCTTTTTGATGCACAACTACAAAAGACGCTCTTTCAAAAATTGTGGTCGGAAAGAAAATTCCTTTAAAACCGCTAATTTTCTTTCTGAAGTAAGAAATTTGGGTTCTAACTTGAAAAAAGGCCGTTAGCGACGACATCTCGGGATGCAGAATGCAAAAAAAATTAGTCTCTTAGGTCGATTTTGAGGATTTTAGCGCAAAAAAACGCTAAAATTTGACATTTTTTAAGGTTTTCAAAATTGTCATGTTCAAATCTACTTAAATTTTGCGTAGATTACAAATCTGAAATAAAAAATAGGTTCTTTTTCCAGAAAACGTACATGGAGGGTGTCAAATAACTCTCTTTTAAGAACTTAAAAATTAGTAAAACAAAACAGGCAATTATCTATGTTCGCATAATAATATAAACTTTATAAGTTCGTATTGTTTCCCTTCTTTGCAATAATTAATTAATTACAAGAGTATTTAATTGGCCCAAGTTTAGAACAGAGAAAACTTGAACTCGTTTATAATTAGATTAACCTCAACAAGAACAAACAACAAAACTAATTATTTAAAAAAAAATTCTTAATTATAACAATTTTACGCGAAAAATTAAATTATTTCGTTTTTTCTGTACTTATTGGAAGCTTACAAAAAAATTTTTTCAGATCACAGTACAAAAGAAAATAATAATAATAATAATAAAATATATCAGTGTGATAAAAACAACATTTTAATTAAATAAATTGAAAAATTGGTTTTTTCTTTATTCTATTTTATATACATTATACGCCCCATTTATACTTTAACAGTTCAAAACGCGTTAACATAGTATCCCTTTATTTTTAAAAAACAATTTAAATATTTATAAAAATTTCTTTATTGTTTTAAAAATAAATTGGACTAACAATGGCTTTTTTTTGTCTGAATAAACGAAGTCACGATTCGGAGGGTTTTAACAACGAACATGAAAGATTTTTTTTTTTTTAATCGCAGCCTCTCGTTCATGGTAACAACCACAAGCAGTGGAAAACTCCTGGGTTTGAAGTTGTGTTGAAGTGCGAAAAAGTGGAAAGGGTGTATCGATGGATGGCGGAGGGGTGAATGAGAGAGCGAGATTTTTATCCGTTCCCATTGTATTAGAGCGTAAAAACCCCACTCTATACCCATCCCCCTTCCTTTTAGCGTTTTCAATCAAAACAGTTAAATATTGGAATCCAAAGCTTAAATTCGACCGTGATAGAATGTACAGAAAAGGGGGAGGGACAAAAAATTCAATTAAAAGAGAGATTTTCGTTTCAAAAGCTGCCTTTCGAATAATGGAAACAACAAAGCCAACTCTCAAATTGTAATAGAAAGAATATATCAGCTCTTATTTAAATATTTTTCCCATAAACGTCACTTGAAATATTTTTTTAAGAGTGCTACATGTCTAGTGACCTAGAATCATCGTTTTTACCTTTAGGTTGTTCATATTCATTGATAAAACCCGAAATTCCACTGTGGTTGGGCTTGCAGCCAGGGCTGCAGAAGAAATAATTCAAATTGCTACAAATCTTATATTTTCGACGCAACCACAGAGGTTGAGTGACATAATCTCTTTATTTTCTTAGCTAATGAAATTAAAATAATGTGGCTGTCATGTGGGGAAAACCGTTTTCTAGTTGGGTGTGCCGAAATTTTGGTTTGATATTTGGTTTACCAGGTAAAGGAGGTGATAATATGAAGGGCACCTTTGATGTTGCGTTGCTATGGAGATAAAAGTGTCGGACACGTGAGATTTCTTAAAATGAAAAGTAAACATACCTTAATAACGTTAGGGTGGTCGAGTTCTTGAAGGAGGATGAGCTCTCGTAGAATTTTGGCGGATGCGCGACGATAGCAGCGTGCGAGTGATGGCCTTTCCGGGCGCGAGAGGCAAGATTCTATATCGTGACCGTCTAAGTTGACAGTTTTGACGGCGATCTCGCGTCCCCTAAACCTCCCTTTATAGACCGCCTTGGTCCATCCGCTAGCGATCCATTCCAAATCAGTCAGTTCCTCCAAACTCGTGCAGTTGACGAGACCTTCGCTTTTGAGACGCGGTACGACCGTTTCGGGATGTTTTTCGGTGTGACCGGAGGCGGTTCTTCTTTCGGAGGCGACGACGGGAAATAAGCGAGGAGAAGCGAGCCGAGCGCGATGTACAGCGAAAGCCAACAGCCGGTCGTGATGAGGCCCCCATCTTAGTCGGACCAGAGCAACCGGCAGACTGAGAACGCGGACGGACTTTGACCGAGTCGGAATCATGCGCGACGTCTCACCCCTCCGAACAACCCCCGACAACCCGACCAGACCTCACCAGCCTCAATATGTTCTCCACCCCCCGCAGTCATCTCAAACAACCCGATTATACAGCTCCTTACGGAAAACCCAAAATCCTCTCCGCTCAACTCCTCCGATTATAATATTAGTTTACTAGCCTAATACGTGTATGACTTTCAGTCACATCATTTATATCTCCCATATTCCATGGTACACCAATTGTCAACCAATTTTCACTTTATCCAAAATCATATGCTATCAATTTTATCCTACTTCTGCCGTCATGTGTTCTAGAAGAGTTTTACGTGTAGTTTGAATCCAATACTGACAGTGGTAAAAAAAAAGAGATCCTTAAGCATCTTATCATATCCTCAAGCATCTTAGAACTTCCAGAAAAAGTCTTCATGTAGAAAGAAACCTAGAGCGTTACATGGTGATGTTGCTAATGTGGCTGCTTAAGTACCCCTCTCTCCACCACTTTTCTAGAAGGAGGAGCGAATCCAGATGGAACTTGTGGTTAAGAACATCTGCTGGAGATCAGAGTTGGCAAAATCGTACTTCCAGTACAAAGTACAAACAAGTAAAGTAATTAAAAATATGGCAAGTACAAGTACAGTTCTTGTACTTGTACTTGCCATATTTTTTTAAAAGTAGTCATGTACTTGTACTTGCACAAGCACATCCAAGTCCATGTACTTGTACTTGTTCTGATAGTTATAAGAAAAGTACAATTACTGTAATTGTACTTGAAATCTAACAAAAACAAGTACTTAATTGTACTTAGTACTTGTACTTAGTAAATATGGTGCAATGACATATCATCCCTGTGTTGTCTTGTGTTGTCCCTTGAGTTATTATTTATGTTATTTTTCCCCGAACTGTACTTGTTGCACTTAAAGTACAAGTACCAATTACAAGTAAATGTACTTACAAGTTGAGAAAGACAAGTACAAGCCCAAGTACTTGAGATTGGTAGAGAACTGACAAATACAAGTACAAGTAGTTTTAATTGTTCTAAAAAAAATAATTACAAGTACTAGTACTTGTAATTGTACTTGACAATTACTTTAGTTGTACTTAAACGTTAAAAAACTCTCAATCAACTTCATCTTTCATTTATTGATGCTTCTTAAGTGATATTTTCTAAAACTTAGAAGTACTTGAAGCAAGTACTATGTACGAATGTACTTAAGTACTTCCAACTCAGCTGGAGATACGCTTGTGATGCATAGGCAGACTTCTATAATTTATCATGCTGGAAAAAAAATGCTAAGGTCAAACAAAATGATGGGTGGTGGTCACTCGTGTAAGGCGTTAATCCCAAATATTGCGATCAAATATTAGGTCAAGGGTTCAAAGCGGGCGATCCCCAAAATGAACCCAATGAATCTCTATGGATTTTTCCGATGGGAAAACAACACTGACGCGTGGGTAGTATAACTCGTTATTTGAAAACCATCTTTAAAAAAAAATTTGCGACTTCTGCCTCTATTACAAGTGGTAGAAATTTCTTTTCTCCGAAAATTGGCTACAACCGCTATCACGAGTTTTCCTCTTATTTCCAATAAAATTGGCTCCCATCGTTTTTTTCCCCCTGACTTTTGCGATCCTTTATGCTTTTATTTTGTCGACTTCGTTTGCACTTTAAAGCTTTTTCTAAAGTGATTTCAGAGTTGGTAGTGAAAAGGCCCTCGGTAAACGTTGAAGTTCATAGGAAACAGCGGCGTTAGTGTGCCTCTCCCTAGAAAGGGGGTCCATTATTGCTCTTGTGAAACACCATCTGCCTGCTGCATTTCAGAAAATGGTATTTTAAGTGGTCTTCATTTCGCCGATGCCTTTCACAACTGAGTAGGACCACTTAGGCCTCCATAACTATCCGTCCCTTCAGAATGTTAATGACGATCTTTTTATCTTTTTTATTTAAAAAAAGATGGGGTTGAAATCCTTTTAACGAGGGATGAATATTTGAGTTTCTTTCGATCTACATTGACGACACGTTTTTATCGAAAGTATGCACAAAGGTGATTTCAAAATCTCCTTTTTGAAAGACAATTTGTAATTGCTATCACGTCGTCACTTAGCGAAACCAACGCGTAACTTATAAGGGAGGCGAAAATCTCTTTAAATTGGTCCCGGGGAGTCTCACACTTGCGGGGGTGCTATTGAGGGAATTTTGATGAAGGCTTCGCCGACATCTGATAAGAACCTCCGTAATTCTTCCCATCCTTTCCAACCCCTCCGAATTCTCTCGTCCTTATAACTTGTGGAATTCTCAGCCTTCTCGATTTTTTTTAAAACCCTCGTTATCGCCAAATTATTCTTTTAGACATTTTATACGTTAAAAGCCACCTTGGGAAAATGGTTGTCAGTCGTCCGCTTGATGAATCGTTTCTTATAAAACGCACTTCCATAATATTTGTTTTAATAGACTTTTCTTCTAGACTTAGGGGATGATTGATGGGGAGTTATGAGCAGGAAGCCCGTAATTACTCCCTTTCACTATTCAAAATCCTTTTTTATTTTTAAAAAATTATAAAATATTATTTTCGTTGTTTAAAAAAAATTTAATCTGCTTCCACTAAGGGGTTAATTCTGTTAAACAATTTCATATCATTAAATCCTCTGAGTGACAAATTATTCAATATTAAATATTGATGTTATTAAATTATAAAAGAGGGGCTTTTTTCCGCTGATCATCGACACGGACAAGTAATTATCACAACTCGGCACACCCCCTTAAAATTGAGCTCAAATCGGCACACCCCTCAAAAAAACTTTGTTCCCAGGCTGTACCTAAGGAATAAGAAAATATAGAGAAGAAATTTAGGTACTTGTGAGTTTACGATACCAGAACAACGCGCATGCGCGAGATTTTAGTTCCCGCGTTTTTTCAAAAGTTCATTTTATTTGCCTAAATTCAAAGTAGTTTCATAACACGAGGGGGTTCATTTTTTTCCTCTAGCTAAGAGAGCTCATTTTTCCTCTCCAGGTGAGCTTTTCTTGCGTACAGTGTCTCACCGTTTATTCCTTGTGAAAAAACACCCCGCCTCGCAAAAACCCTTCTACAGCAGCCAGAAAAAGTTATGATTTCAAATTTCCCCCCGGGCCCCCACAATGTAGAGAAAGAGGAGATGAAGCGCCCGAGCTCCCGTTTTCAAAGCTCCCCTTGGTGGCGCCGCCGGAAATGCTTTTTATCAGGCATAACAATGTTCCGTCAAAGTGGGGAAAATTGCCCTAAAATTTCAGTTTCATTGCTAACTTTTTTGAGTTGAGAAATGGGTTAAATCTTTCAAAAGGCACTGGCTCAAATTGAAAGGAAGCTCTTTGCAAAGTTCAATCGGTGCACTAAGGAGAGAGAGGCTGTAGCCCTGGCTAACTGAACAGGGAGAAGAAGAACAAGCCAAAGGCGAAAAACCGGGTTTTCAGAGCTTTATATCTCGGCACCCTGAATACCGATCGACTTGAAAATTTCAGAATTTACTAATATCGAATCAGAGAAGACCTGATTAAAATTTGACGTCAATCGGTATACAGGGTGCTGAGATCCAGATACCCGAAAAACGCAAATCGTGGTACAGTAATCATACACCGTTGAACATTTTGGGCTTTCGGGTTTGCTTGGCGTGGCGGAACGCTGCCGCGTTCCTAGATTTCTTGAGTGAGCCGTGTTGATAGACAAATTTTTTGGTCAAAGTTTGCCGACCTTATGCAGAATTAATCTTTACTCGGAGCGTGCCGAGTCGATATACGCTCCTTTTTTTATTTTTAGAAACAATAAAAGATTGGTAGGGAAAATTACGGTTCCTTTTAAATATTTGTGGAGAAACGAAACTAGGGAAGGGGATGGCAGTAATAAGGTGTCACAAATCAGTGTCGCCGTTGGATGGGGGCCCGGAGCCAATCAGGGTCGGCCCGATCAATCTCCCGACTCACGCTTACCTTTCACCCCGAACCCTTCTCGTTGCTAACTCGTCTTTTTTTTTTTTTTTCTCTCCTTTTTTATTTAAAGATTCAACCCGACATGTTCGCTGACGCTATTCCTGTCGGTTTTACCCGGAGTGACAACCGCATCTGACGTGGGCCTCTTTTAAAATGCGGTCCCTTTTCCTTAGGCTACGCCGCGTTTTTTATCTCACCAAGCTTCATCCTCACCCCCATTTCTAACGTCAGAAATATACGGCAGCGGATTTTAAGATGAAAGACTTCAAGGTAAATCTATCAGAAAAGCACGTCTTGTATATTTCAAGTCGAGCAAAGAATAAAGAAAATTCTAAAATACTTTTTTTGGTTGAAATAGTACGTAAAAAATTTATTTATGTATGTTTGGAATATCAAAAATTGAATTTACTCTTTCAGATGCATGACCTGCCATTAAAGATGCCAATTATGGACATAATGTTAAAAATTCATGAAAGGAAATTGAAAACGTATTGAACCGTCCATTTTATAGTTAGAGTCGTAACATAATTTATTAATTCTCCTGTTTGATTAAGAAGCCTCACTCGTCCCAAGAGAGGTTCGTACTAATGGGAAAACTGATCAATACTAGGCTTAGAAGCCTCAATTAATCCTATGAATACAACAAAATCTAATTAGCGACAAACTCGTATACTATTCGAAACGAAACGGTCGATAGTTATTGGACTATTCACATTAATCATTTGCCAATCAAAGGGCAGCTTTTAAAAACAAAAAAAGTTCAAGGTTAGAGTGTTCGGGTTAAAAAGTAAAGGACAGTAATAAGGGGATAAAACCGGAAAAAAAATTTAAATGTTATTAAACTTTTTTACATACACAATTTATGAGGCTTGAAAGAAACAAAATTCTATTATTTAGCTCATCTATTGCTAAAAATAATACTTAAAAAATGTATAAAAATTATAAAATAATATGTATATGGTATAAAAATAAACATTACATTATGAACAAAGTCTTTTTAAATAATATGTACCAATGCCTAATGAGGGGTTTAACTGGGCTTTTCTATAATTTTGATAAAGTAAAATGTAATCATCTTTGCTATGAGTAGTTCATACTAATTTAGCATCCTTAAAGTACACAGTGGCAGGAGATGGATCAAGGCTGTAATCCTTGATCAAAAACAAAAGAAATTAGAAAAAATGGTGTCGTAAGTCAATTTTAACGGATTTTAGGGGAAAATAAAGCTAAAATTTGTTATTTTGGTACTATATAAGTTGTCGAAAGAGGTCATATTAGTCAAATCAACCTAAAATTTTGCGCATCGGGGGGAGATTTTGATTTGTATACTAAGTTGGATCCTGTATATTGTAAAGCATTTTAACCATACCAATCAATTATTTGATTAATATTAAGGGGGGTATACAGGTGTCCGGACATGGCAAGCGTCTGGGAGAGCGTTAAAAGTGGTTTTACGAAAAAAAGTTAAATGTAACCCCCCTTAATTTAAATCAAAGAATTTGATGGTGTAGTTTAAAATCCTGGGATACAGGGTGTCCCAGACACAACCTAACTTCGTTATTTTAAATGAGAACCCCTATTTTTTATTTCAGATTCGTAATCTACGCAAATTTCAAGTAGATTTGAGTACTCATATGACAAGTTTAGACAACTTTTAAAAAATGTAAAATTTAGCGTTTTTTGCGCTAAAATCCGTTAAAATGGACCTAGGAGACTCGTTTTTTTTTAATTCCACTTATTTTTTCCCGAAGAATCCAACTGTCTCAATTTGAGCATCTTCGCATTCTGTATCACGAAATTTCGTCGCTAATGGCCTTTTTTCAAGTTTAACTCCAAATTCCATACTTCAAAAATGGAAATTAGCGATTTGTTGACGGAATTTTAAATTTTGATGCATAAACACAAAAGACGCTGTAGCTCTTTCAAAATTTGTGGTCCGAAAGAAAATTCCTTTCAACAAGTGCTAATTTTCATTTCTGAACTAAAAATTTGGGTTCTAACTTGAAAAAAGGCCATTAGCGACGAATCTCGTGATGCAGAATGCGAAGATGCTCAAATTTGAGACAGTTAGATTCTTCGGGAAAAATAAGTGGAATTAAAAAAAAACGAGTCTCCTAGGTCAATTTTAACGGATTTTAGCGCAAAAAACGCTAAAATTTACATTTTTAAAGTTGTCCAAACTTGTCATATGAGTACTCAAATACTTGAAATTTTGCGTCGATTACGAATCTGAAATAAAAATAGGGGTTCTCATTTGAAATAACGAAGTTAGGTTGTCTGGGACACCCTGTATCCAGGCGGATTTTAAACTACACCATCAAATTCTTTGATTTAAATTAAGGGGGGTTTACATTTAACTTTTTTTCGTAAACCACTTTTTAACGCTCTCCCAGACGCTTGCCATGTGTTTCCGGACACCCTGTATTAATTTTTTTTTGATAAGACCCTTTTCAACGCTCTCCCAGCTTTGATCCATATTTTTCCTGACACGGTGTATTAATTAGTAATTACATTTTTTAGGTTGTCAAAATGGTAAATAATTTGATAAAATTGGATGCCATTTTTTTTTTCTTTTTAATTATACTGATTGGAAGTGGATCATTAGAGAAAGGGGATAGAAATGTTCATAGAGTAGATAAATTTAAAATTTTCTCCCCTAAAATTAAAGAAAAATTTTAAATAAAATTTATGAATTAAAATCCCCCTATTTCAAACTTCTAAGCCCTCATTTTTATGTTTTCTTTTTTAAATTTGATTCTAAGCACCAGAGTGTAGAATAATTAGAAATAATGGTTGAATCAGTCCTATTTTCTACAAAGGGAAGATCAGTGATTGCTTAAGTGAATTTTTAAAAATTATTTCTAAATTATGATTTCTAAAAATATACATCTCTGATAGGAATATACAAGATACAGTAATTGTATAGATTTGCAATATAATGCAAAGATATACAATGGAATGTATGTTTATATCACTTTTTTGGGTTCGTCGTCGAAATCGTCAGAGAGCTCCATGACGCAACATCGGGAAACCATCCGCGGTTAAGTGAATTTTAAAAATTATTTCTAAATTATGATTTCTAAAAATATACATCTCTGATAGGAATATACAAGATACAGTAATTGTATAGATTTGCAATATTATAATGCAAAGATATACAATATGGAATGTATGTTTATATCACTTTTTTGGGTTCGTCGTCGAAATCGTCAGAGAGCTCCATGACGCAACATCGGGAAACCATCCGCGGACACGTTTTGACTTCGAATCAGAGACTTTTTCGCCGAAAAGCCAATATCGTCGCCACCGCGTAACATGGACGGTTTCGAACGGTTCGAGGGATATACGGGGCTCATCGGAAAGTGGCGGATGCGTACAGACTCGCCAACCGTGTACCAACGGAAACCAACGACCGCTGTACGCAACTACAACAGTATACGGCCTCGTCCTCATCCGTTTCTCTTGCTTCTGCTCAATCTGCTCAAGCTAAAAAACCAAAATAATAAAAATCATCAATGTTAACACCAAAAGTTTACCGTAAGCGTATACTGATGGCAACCTTCAACCACCGGCCATGTAATACCATCACCTACACTTTCCATATTCAAATTGAAAACCTGAAGAAAATTTTCTTTCCAACCTAAATTATAAGGATAAATAAACTCAGGATCTTCCGGAAGCCTACGAGCGACAGCTTTCGAATAAATCCAGTCTTCAATCCCAGTTCTATTTCTTAAAATAGCCCTCATCTAAAAAAACATTAGTTTAAATCAACTTAAGCTCTAAATTAATAAACCTGGATGAAAAATAGGGCACCGACAGATATTGTCACCCCGATTGCAAGACCGACAGAAAATAGTAACAGCTAAACTCAAAACAGTAAACTGTATTTGAGGGTAAGGAGAATGATACATGTACCAAGCCTAAAAAATAAATATAAATACACAGTCCACAAGAAGGTAGATAATAGATTACTCTGTATAAAGCACGATATAGAGTGGCACTAATGATAAAAGTCGCTTGCAAACAGCCTAAAGAGCTAAAAAACAGGAACATGGTAAAATGAGTGTGGTTTTCATGTCCGACACAATTGTTTATCCAAGGACAATGATGATCCATTTTTAATACACATCTTCCACCTAAAAAATAACATTAAAATGTTAGAGCAGGGTTCCAAAATGCACTCGGTAGATTTTTTTAGAAGAATAGACCCTATTTTCACAAAGTTTCCTCGACTTTGAGGCCTGAAAAACTGCATTTTTACATTTTTGACAGAGAAACGCTATTTTACAGGATTTTAAAGAAATTTTCCCACTTTTTACACAGATAAATATTTTACCGAAATTCAGGAGTTCTAACTGATATTTTTGACTGAGAGACCCCTATTTTTACAGGAATTTAAAAATTTTCATCGGTTTTCAGACAGAGAAACTCTATTTTCACAGGATTTTCAAAATTTTTCCTTGGTTTTTTGACAGATTATCCCACATTCACAGCAAAGGAGATTTCCTTGGTTCTCAGACAGGAAAACCACGTTTTTACTGGAACTTTAGGAGTTTTCCAAGATTTTTTTTTTTTAGAAAGATAGACCCATTTTCATGAATTTTCCTCTATTTTGAGGCCTGAGAAACTGCATTATACAAATGACCCCAGTTTTTCACAGAGAAACCTATTTTTACGGGAATTTTAGAAGTTTTCTCAAGGTTTTATTGACAGAGAGACCCTATTTTTGCAGAATTTTCAGGAGTTTTTCCTAGTTTTTTGGAAGAATAGACCCTATTTTCACAAATTTTCCTCGATTTTGAGGCCTAAAAAGTCACATTTTTACAAGATTTTGGGAGTTTTTTAAAGATTATTTTGACAAAGAAACCCTATTTTTACAGTATTTAAAAGAATTTTCCCGTTTTGACAGAGAAAGCCTTATTTAACAAAATTTTCAAGAGTTTTATTTGGTATTTTGACAGAGAAACCACATTTCTACAGGAATTTTTTTTTTTTTTTTTTTTTTGAAACAGAGCTTTTTTACGATTTCAGAGCTTATTTTACGAATTTTCCTGATTTTGAGGCCTGGGAAACTGCATTTTTTACAAGATTTTGCGGAGTTTTCCAAGGTTTTTTTGATAGAGAAACCCTATTTTTACAATATTTTTAAGAATTTCCCCAGTTTTTGACAGAGAAACCCTTCAGGAGTTTTACTTGATTTTTTTGACAGAAAGACCCCTATATTTACAGGAATTTACACTTTTTCTTAGGTTTTAGACAGAAAAACCCCATTTTCACAGGATTTTTAAAAGTTTTCCTAGGTTTTTCAGAGATTCTCAACTTTTACAGCAATGGAGATTTCCTTGGTTCCCAAGATTTTTGGAAAACGCCTAAGTTTTTTTGACAGAGAACCAAAATCCAGAAGAAATAAGAAATTTTTTTTTGACAGAAAAACCCAATTTTACACAAAATTTTTAGGAGTTTGTTAGGTTTTTAGACAGGAAAACCCATTTTCACAGGATTTTCAAAAGTTTTCCTAGTTTTAGACAGATTATCCCAACTTTTACAGTAAAGGAGATTTCCTTGGCTTTCAGACAGGAAAACAACATTTACAGGAATTTTAAGTTTCCTGATTTTTTTTAGAAGGACCTTTTTTTTTACAAATTTTCCTCGATTTTGAGGCCTGGAAAACTGTATTTTTACAAGATTTTGGGGAATTTCCCAAGGTTTTTTTTTGACAGACAAGCGCTTTTATACAGGATTTAAAAGAATTTTCCCCAGTTTTGACAGAAAAACCCAATTTTCACAAATTTTTAGGAGTTTGACTTGGTTTTTTGACAGAGAATCCCAATTTTAACGGGATTTTCAAAAGTTTTCCTAGCTCTTTAGACAGATTATTCCAACTTTTACAGTAAAGAAGATTTCCTTGGCTTTCAGACAGGGAAACAACATTTTTACCGGAATTTTAGGTGATTTTCATGATTTTTTTTTTTTTAGAAGGATAGACCCTATTTTAACAAATTTCCTCGATTTTGAGGCCTAAAAACTGTATTTTTACAAGATTTCGAGGAATTTCCCCCCCGTGGATTTTAAGAATTTTCCCATCTTTTTGACAGAGAAACTCTATTTTAACAAAATTTTCAGGAGTTTTACTTGGTTTTTTTGACAGAGAGACCCCTATTTTGACAGGAATTTAGAAGTTTTCATAGGTTCTTGGACAGAAAACCCAATTTTCAAAGGATTTTCAAATTTTCCTTAGTTTTTTGACAGATTATCCCAACTTTTACAGTAAAGGAGATTTCCTCGGTTCTCAGACAGGGAAACAACATTTTTACTGGAACTTGAGGAGTTTTCCTAGATTTTTTTTTTTTTTTTTTTTTTTTTTAGAAGAATAGACTATTTTCTACAAGATTTTGCAGAGTTTACCAAAGTTATTTTTTTTACAGAGAAACCCTATTTTAAACAAATTTCCCAGTTATCAACAAAGAAACCCTATTTTTACCGAACTTTTAGGAGTTTTACTTGGTTTTTTTTTTTTTTTTTTTTTTTTTTTTTGTAAAAACCTCATTTTATTAAGGATTTCCGATGTTACTAGGTTTTTTTTGGGTAAAAGGGGTCCACATGCTACAATGTTTTGGGAATCCCAGATTTAAGAGATAAAAAGCATTACATTTGCGACAATGGTGAGAACGAGGTGCCTTGAAACCTTCGCAGGAAGAACAGAACTGCAGACATTCTTCATCTTCTTTTTGATCCTTAAAAAAAAAATTTAATTTAAAAAAACCCCTAAGTACACTTACAGGGCTCCAGTTGAACGGAAGGTACCCAGGGCCTTCACACATCGCACACAGGAAATTATACAGAGTAAGACCGCTGAATGTCAAAAAGGAAACCATATTGAAAAACCCTAAAAGCGAAGAAGTCGGCGGTAATATTTTATTACTGCAGCTTATTGCCGAATACGACACAATTTTGATTATAGCTAAAAAAATATAATAATTTAAATTTTTTAAAAATTAATTAATTTACCAACGGCAGTCAATGGGCCCCAATGGCATAACCGTTTAAATGGGCCAAAACACATTTTTAAAATAATCAAAGGTTTACTAATAAATTAAATAAATAAATTCTTAATTACATCGTCAGTTTAAAATTAAATAATAGAATCAAATTTAAAAAATTTAAAACTTAAAATGTACTTAAAAAGATAAGAGAAAATTGTATGAAAAACAAAAATAAAAGATAATTTAACCTCTTGAAGGTTTGAATTTTAAAGATTGCTTGAAGGTTACGTTTTGAGATAACACTTATCAATACCCAAGAAGTTGATGTGATGATGTCATTAAAAGTATAAGATTTTGCGAAAATTTTTAAATAAAAAAATGGTTCCATTAGCATAAATTGATCCTAATTTTATTTTTTAGCTCTCTTATTATCGGATTTTTTTTTTTTGCAACAAACGCCATTTACAAGAGTTTTAATGGCTTCCTTGCCAAAGAAATCCACGATTTGTTTGCCCAAAAAACCGATTTTAATGTCTGTCGACATTTTAGGTAGATTTTTTGAAAGTTATATTGGCGTAGGGTACCCATTTTGGTAGTTTTCCATGGTTTTTCGACCCCTTAAGTGGGATTTTGGCTCATTGAAATGTTTTTAAATTTTTTGAAAACCGTTTGTTGGTTAAACTGCAGATGACGATACTGCAGTTGAGCCAACATACTTTCTCTGACCGTCTTGTAAGCTGTTGTAAACAAGTACTGATAAGGTCGCTATGGAAACAAATAAACAATAAATAAATTAAAATTAATCTTATTTTGTCTGTGATATAAAAGGTGGGGGAGAATGATGCAACAGTTTCACAGCTGTAAAGTTCTAAGTACAGCTGATAAGATATCAACTTCAAGGACCTGTTCCCAATCCGTAATCTACGCTTAGTTGACATTCAGTCTGTCAGAAGAATATATTTGAAGTTTGAAATATGCTTAGGAATTTCCGTGCGGTAATTTTGGGCGCCCCAGGTTCGGGGAAAGGGACGATTTCGGCGAGGATAGTCCGTAAGTTCGAAATGAAACATATCTCAAGTGGCGACTGCTGAGAAATAACGTTTTGGATAAAACCCATTGGGAATTGATGCGAAAAAATATATGGATAAAGGTCAACTCGTTCCTGATGAAGTGATGATCAATTTGATTTTGGAAGAAATTGAGAAAACTAAAGGAAGTTGGCTTTTGGACGGGTTTCCTCGGACGAGGGTTCAAGCGCAGACGCTTTTTATGAAGTCGCCAGTAGACGCGGCGATTAATTTAATTGTACCATTTGACGTCATCATAGACCGTATTCGCAAAAGGTGGGTTCATGTACCCAGCGGGAGAGTTTACAATACAGATTTCAACGCACCCAAAGTACCAGGAATCGACGACATCACCGGCGAAAAGTTAGTCCAACGAGACGACGATAAACCTTCAGCGGTTCAGAAACGACTCGAAGTTACTCGAAAACTCTCGGACCCGTTCTCGACTTTTACCGCGAAGAAGGCATCTTGGAAGAATTCTCAGGAAAGACCACCGACGAAATTTGGCCGATGGTCTACAAATATCTAACGCACCATCTCACTCCAATCAGTCAAGACCTGAAAGTATAATTTTTTTTTCTACTTTTTATACATATATCACAAGCTAATAATGCTTGCCAAAAAAAATTTTTAGAGAAAACTAGATTGGTGATGGTTTCTCAAAAATTAGATTATAAAAGACAAGTGTGATCCTAAGATGTTTGGTATATGGAAATTTAAAATGAAATGAGTTTTGTTCCAACCGCAGTTTGAAACTCCTGGAGCGTGCCCAAAAGGATTTGCACATCAGATTTGACGGATAAACAATTTGAGCGACGTCAGATTTGAGGTCTAAGTCCTTCTGCACATGCTCCAGGAGTTTCAAACTGCGGTTGGAACAAAGCTAATGAAACATTAAATAATAAAAAAAATCAAAACCACTTTAGTATCACCGATATGGCATACTTATGGGGTGGTTATTTCCTGTAAAGTTAAGAAAAATTTATATTTTAAAATTAATCTTCTATTAGTAATTTTTTTGTACAATTTTTGACCACCATAGTTTTTTTAAAACCATTTTTGAAAAAAAAAATTGCTACTATTTCTACAAATTTTGTTAAAATTTTTCAATAATTTATCAATTTTTATCAATAATTTATCAATTTTATCAATAATTCATCAATTTTTATCAATAATTCATTAATTTTTATCAATAATTCATCAATTTTTATCAATAATTCATCAATTTTTATCAATAATTCATCAATTTTTATCAATAATTCATCAATTTTTATCAATAATTCATCAATTTTTATCAATAATTCATCAATTTTTATCAATAATTCATCAATTTTTATCAATAATTCATCAATTTTATCAATAATTCATCAATTTTTATCAATAATTCATCAATTTTTATCAATAAATTACAGTTTTCTTTTAAAAAACTGGTAAAAAATCATGATTTTCTCTTTAAATGTTTTGAAAAATTACAATTTTCCCTAAAAGTAGTTTAAAAAATTTATTTTCTCAAACATCGTAAAAAAATAAAAATATGATTTTTATATTAAATCGTAAAGAATCACAAAAAATACGATTTTCTGGAAAATCGTTAATATGATAATGATTAATCGCAATTATGATTATGATTAAAATAAATTTGTTTGATTAATTTTGTTTTATAACGAGTTTATGATAGCGAGTTTCTTATTAAAAGAAACATAAAAACGCCATTTTTAATATTTATTTGAGGCTTTATTGTTTTTAATTATTTTTTTCCTTCCACCCCTATAAATATGCCACTATTAGCCTTCAAAGTGATAATAATGTTTAATTTTTTTTTTTAATAGATAATGCTAGTCAAATTTTAACGATAGAATATGAATCATGACTATAAACACGATAGCTCAAATTTTTACATGACGGATACGAAAAGAAAACGTACATTTTTATGTTCCTGTTTATTAAAAGTTTTAATAAAATGTTTTAATTATTTATTTCTATTCATTTAATCGTACAAAATTTAAACTTTGACTGAATGAAAGCAACAAGTGCCAATTTTTAACTACCATAAATATAATTTATAACTTTTTAAACTAAACTGATCAAAATTAAAGAATTCTCTCTGTTTATTCAAATATGATTTTTAAAATATAAACGATCTGATTTGATGTAACTGTGGTGGGGAAAAAAAAATTATTTTTAGCCCAATTTAGGTGTAGGAGAAATAAAAAGACAATTTTGTGTCAATATTTTTTGTAATATTGTTTCTATTTATGTTTTAAATAAAGTTTATATGCAAGGATTTTGTTTATTTATTTTTAAACATTAGAACCCGGGAGTTCGCTTCCTTATTTTTTAATTGCAGAAAAAAAAGCGATAAGAGGCGATAACTCTGAGGTCAAACTTTTTATTTACCTATTATTAATTATGAGCTAAAATAAATAGTAATAGTAATACTAATAATAATAATGAATTATAAGTTCCAATTGTGCGAGAAAAATTGAAAGGCCACAGAAATGGTGGAAACAGTTCAAATTTACTTTTTTTCCCTCTCTCTCCCCAAAAATTCTGGACAAGCAGATCTTCGCCATTTTTGAGAATGTATTTAAAAAAAAATTCTGAGAAAAGGTAAAAATTGCAGAAAAAAGAGTGTTTTTGAATGTGCTGCAGCAAGGTATAATAATTGTAAAAAAAAATTTTTTAACTTTTTTTTTTCCCTTCATGTAGAAATTTTTTTCAGAAAGATTCTTTTATGAAGATAATTTTAGAATGAAAGGAAAGCTTTGTAAAGTAATTAGTGCCTGAGAACAAGATATGAGGCGCCAACACGTCACGTGGACGAATGTTTGACATTTCCTTAAAAGGTTTCAATTTGGTTATGTGTCATAAGCGATAAAAATAGCCGAAATACCATTTTCTAATTAAAATATTCAGGTTTATTTTAGAATTTTGATGTACAATAGTTAAGATTAAATTACAGAGATCATAGTCCTTGACTTGCGGCTTGAATGTCTCTGGAGAGTGTGAATCATCCTTGAAAACAGGTTTTTTAGTCAGCGCTTTTTTAAAATAACCGTAAGTCTGAATCAGTCAGGGTCGGCCTTAAAAATTATGTTTTTAGCGTATGGAAAACTCAAGCGAGGACCTCTTCAAAGAATGTGGAGATGACGTGCGTATGTCAAAGTTTTCGATCTACCACAGCGCTCAAGATCTTGAGGAAGCGATGATGACCGAAGAAGTCGTTTTGGTCGACGAGGATGAAGGGCCCAAAGTAAGCGTTTTCTTTTTGTACCTCTGCCAAAATTTTGTACCTCCCCACTACTCTAGTCTATTATTATTTTTGGTATTAACCAGACCACCTCAATGTATTACCCATAAAGTTCTTCATTATTTGATTCTGATCTATGTTTCAAGGTAATTCCATTCAAAAGCTTATCAATCAGCCCAAAATTGCAAATTTTTTATGCTTAAATTATTGGTTAGAGTCACTGGTTATAAAAAATCGTGGGTGTTGTGCTGTATTTCAAATAATAGCTTTGTTCCAATCAAAGTTTGAAACTAATTTGAATCTCCTGGAGCATGCGCAGAAGGATCTGCACGTCAGATGACTTCGGATTTGACGGAAAAACAATTTGAACGACGTCAAATATGACGTCCAAACCCTTCTGCGCCTGCTCCAGGAGTTTCAAACTGCGGTTGGAAAAAAGCTAATAAGGAAGCTTATATTGTCATCTAGCTTAAATTTTCTGTTTATTGAGTACCAGCCGTCCATAGGAAACTGGAATTACGGTCTTTGTTACATATTTCTCGGCATCAAACAGTTTTTCAACATTTCTTCATTTTCTTTCTACTCTACCAAACTGGTCGAGGTTTTTCATCACTCTTGTGAAGGATTTTGGGCGTTTTCTTGGTTTTTTTGGCTCCCCCTATTTTATTTCAAGCAATTTTTAATTAAATTTGTCAAAATTAAGTTATTGAATTACCCTCTAGTCCGATTTTTGGGATAGGATCTTCGGATCTTCTAGACCCTCAACGAGAAAATTGATAAATGATCTTTACCGATCATGGTTGTCTGCGTGCCAGCCATCCGGCTGTCGCACAGTTTTTTCCATTTTTCATCGTTGAAGATGCAACATGTGCCTTTTGGCTACTTTTCAGGAGAAACAAAAAACTGAAACATAGTCTTCAGATTTCAGGTATCATGTGTTATCATTTTGGCAGTTGAATTGCTTTCTGATGAGTTTTTTTTTTTTTTTTTTGCGAAACTAATATAACTGACGCCGCGGAAGATTTCGCTTCATATTCAATAAAAATCTAATTTTGCCCAAAATGCAGTTAAGACATGTTGCATCTTCAACGACAATTTTCACCAAAGTTTTACAGAATCTTCCTGTTGTAGTTATCTTAAATATGCGAGAGATTCGAAAAATGGTGGGCTAGTTTCTCCCTATACGATATGGCCATAATTTTGGTGCAATCTTCACTAAATTTTCATCAAATACTCCTTATTGAATTAAATATACTGAAACGGAGGGGAAAATATGGGGGGGAAGTACAACAGAGGGGAAGTATAACGGAGGGACGTACAACAGAGGAGGAAGTATAACGGAGGGGGAAGTATAAGGGAACGAAAGTATAACGAAGGGAGGAAAGTATTGAATATATTGATAGTTGGAAAAAATCTGGTTATTCATGCTCATTCTATGTTGCCCAGCTGGAAAATGCTTAATTTTGTCTACTTTTTTTTAGTGAAATGACTGATCTTAATTATTCAAATCGCATGTTTCATTTGGGAGGAGTTTTAATTATTTTTAACTAAAATAAGTTCATTCCCTAGCTTCTGCCACTTTTTGAGGTCTTGAGTTCCAATTTTTTATGCTCTCTATTGCTTTCACTTTTAACCCTCCAATAAACACAGTTTTCTATTGTTCCACGATAGCTTTAAGGACACTTCTATTGAAATTTACATAATGTTTAAACAAAAGATATTATTTAATTTTTTGTTTATTATAGCCTGACAATATTAGGGAATTTACGGTATTTGAAATTTTTGTGATTGATTTTTTCTTCAATTTGTTTTCATCATTGGTTTTTAGGCGAAGAAAATTATGTTCTCCGATGGTAAACGCTCGGTCGATTTTGTCCTCGGTTGGCTTGAAGATGTCAAAGGTGAAAATGCAGCGAAAGACGCGAAAAGGGAAGCGTTCGAAAACCACCTTATTCAAGAAGGGCTTGAATTGGAAAAGAAGTGACCGACCGTCTTCATATCATCAAACTTCACGCTCCGACTGACGTTTTAAAACGTTATTGTGAAATTTTAAAAATGAGGATGCCCATGAGAGAGGTGAACAAAAGTTTTAAATAATAACATTAACGCACTGACCACTCTTTTTTTAGCTTGGTGTGGAGTTTTTGTTATTAATTTTATTTAACCACGTCTTTCACTAATTTTCTGCTTTATTTATTTGTTTTTTTATTTTTTTTTGTATGGCAAAACAGGATTGTGAAAAAAAGGAGAGCACTCATAAATTAAATGCGGTAAATAACCAATACTGCATGTTTATGCTTTTAACTATTTATGTAATGTAGAGTAGAAGTAGAGTAGGCAAAAGAAAAGAATATTTTAACCATTTTTTAAATTTTACAGATCCCTGGACAAGAGGAGCTTTTTAGGACTCAATATGATACGATAATGACTGAAGTAAAATCGCTTATTTCTCGCCTTTCTTCTTGTGTACGTCTTGACGCTTCTGTCTTTCCTCCTCAAAAATTTCAACTCACTGCCGAATACAGCCGACATAAAAGTTACCTGTAAGAAAGCTCTTTTTTACCTAGCATTTTTTTATAAAATTTTGTTTTTCCAGCACTTTTGAGTATGATTTAAGTAAGTTGTATTTTTATACCCTGTAGAAGTTTGTCTGAAAATTTTTCAAATGAAAATATGTCCTTAAGTTATTTTTTGTGTTATGTAATAGTTTTTTTTCCTGGGAAGGTCCTTTCTATGTAGGTGTAGCACAAAAGAAAGTTAAATTCCTCAAATTATTTTTTTAAATCTAGTTGTCCTCCATTGAGTAAACTTCCTTAAAGAAGTTATGTGATACCCTCCACGTCGGGTTTTTAGGGAAGGGTCTTCCAGACCCCATAGGGTCAATTCGATCTCAACTTTGTCTGTGGTTCCGGCCAGCCGTCCGTCCGTAGCATTTTTTTCCACAACACTTTACGGCCACAGTTTTCAACCGATTTTCTCCAAATTTTCACAAAATTTCTTTAGCCGGTGAAGAAGAATGTAACGTGGGCGATTTTGAATTTCGAAAAAATGGCGGAGATATGTCTGTTTGAAATTTTAAAAAATTCGCTGCGGCCGAACCGTTGGCCCGATTTTCACCAAATTTTCACCAATTACTCCTTATATTTTTAGAGAACTTTTGGTTTAAAAAATTGCCACTTTTTAATTATTTTTTTTAGTAGGGAGAAATTTCATAATTCTACCCATTACTGGAGGCGCATCCGTAGGCCAAAGATCCCATTATTTCTGCCTTGACACTTAAAAAAATTAAAAAAAAAAAAAAACTCCCCCCTCCCTTATACTTCCTTTCCTATATACTTCCCCTTCCTTATACTTCCATTCCTTTATACTTTCCCCCCTCATTTTACTTTCGTTCCCCTTCCATATACTTACCCCTCCGTTTTACGTCCCCTCCGTTATACTTCCCCTCCTATATTTTTACTTCTCTTTAAGGAAGTTTTCGTTGGAAGCTCTTCAAACCAGTACTTTTTCTCCAAAAATGCTACACCTTGCATATAGTTTATTTTGTTTTAATATTGGTTAAAGGTTGTGTTATTATGTAGTGTTGTAATATTGAGTTTTTATTATTTTTAATTTTTTTTTTTTTTAGATTTGATGATGAAAGTCCTTCGTTTTTCTCATCGCAGATAAGGACGATTGTTGTCGATTTTATATTAGAAAGAACAAGCTTTAGTCTGACGACTGGTTCAGTTTCTGAAGTAGGAATCCAGAAGCTTCTCAACGATAGAGTTTATGATGCTGCATACCCACTTCATGATGTAAAAAAAATTATTTAAATTATAATATTAAACAAATTATCAGGGAAGATATGACGATCCTACATGTCTTCGTGGTTTACTCCTCAACGAATGGGCCGCTGTTAAAAAATGGGCCCTTTACCAACCGATAGATCAAGTCAGAGATTACTTCGGGGTCAAATTCGCCCTTTATTTCGCCTGGCTCGGCTTTTATACTCATATGCTCATACCAGCCGCATTAATGGGTCTTTTAACCTTTTTATATGGAGTTTTTACCGTCAGTAGTGACACATATAGGTAATTTTTGCTATTTTTTATGATTTTTAATCTTTTTTTTAGTAATGATATTTGCGATCAAAATTTAAATATAACAATGTGCCCTCGTTGTGATGAACACTGCGATTATTGGAAACTAGCAGACACTTGTACTTATGCTAAATTTGTTTATTTATTTGACAACCCTGCAACTATAATATTTGCAATATTTATGTCTTTTTGGGGTAAATATTGTTTTTTACATATTTAGCTTTATTGAGATTTTAGCGACTTTATTTTTGGAATTGTGGAAACGATATTCGGCTTCGATCGCTCACCGATGGGGTCTGACGGATTTCAGCCTTCAGGGAGAGCCGCCCAGGCCGCAGTATCTTGCCAAATTAAAAGAGAACAAAAGGACTAAAATGAAAAAGAATTTAATCACTGGAGTTCAAGAGCCTTATGTGCCATTTTGGACTGTCAGACTGCCTGCTATGTGCCTTAGTTTTTCCGTCGCTTTTGTCCTTGTAAGAAAACCTTTATTTTCTGTTTCTTACTACAATTAATTTTTAGATTATGATTGCTGTGGCGGCAGTTTTTGGGGTGGTTTTTTACCGTATGTCAGTCCTCGCATCCGTCAGTCTGATAGCAACTAGTCAAGCAGCGACTCATTATGCCATAATAATCATCCCTACCACTGCTGCAGTCATCAATTTAGTCTTCATTTTAGCTCTCAACTACGTCTATAATAAAATCGCAATCTATATGACGGAGTACGAAATGCTCAGAACACAAACGGAATTCGACGAATCGCTCACAATCAAAATTTATCTTTTTCAATTTGTCAATTATTACACATCGATAATGTATATTGCATTTCTTAAAGGAAATTCGTTGGTTATCCTGCGAAATACAATAGAATTTTTGGTTCCGTCAAGAAGAAGTAAGTTAAGTTTTACTTTTATTTTAATTTTTTAATAAATATTTTAGTGTAACCCTGGTGGTTGTTTGATAGAACTGAGTATACAACTGGCGATCATCATGGTGGGACAACAAGCGATGAATAGTGTCATTGAAATGGTCCTTCCGTAAGTCTTTATAGTATATCGCCGTTGAAGATGCAACTGTACTATCAAACACATTTCAGATGTCATATGTTATCATTTTTGGCAGTTGAACTGCTTTCTGATGAGGTTTTTTTACATAGTTACAAACCGCGGTAGATTTCGCTTCATATTCAATAAAAATCACATTTTGCCTAAAATGCGAGTTAGTACATGTTGCATCTTCAGCGACGATATTTGAGGGCCAAATCCCTAGTGTCAAATAATATTTGGGTAAATTTAAACATTTTTTTAAAGATATGTTTATCAATGGCTAACACCGTCAACATAAAAGCTGGTTGGATAAGAAAATCGACGAGAATAAAATTGTCGATCCGACCCACAAGCAGTGGAACGAAGATTTCAAATTATGCGACTTTGGCACCGAAGGGCTATTTTATGAATATCTCGAAATGGGTAAACTATCTTCAAAAATTTAAAATTTTAGAAAATTTCTTCTTTTTAGTTATGCAATATGGATTTGTAACGATTTTTGTCTCTGCGTTTCCACTTGCGCCGTTTTTCGCTTTGATAAATAATATTTTTGAGATGAGATTGGATGCGAAGAAGTTCCTTTTTTATTATAGAAGGCCGGTGCCAAGGAGGGCGCCAAATATTGGTGTCTGGTATCGAATTTTGAATATTCTTGGACGACTTGCTGTCATATCAAATGTAAGTACAATTTAAAAATAAAATCAACATTTTATGGGATCTCTATAATTTTGGTTTCAAAAGAAACTTGTTTATTCGTTGGCGGTTTCGAAGTGCTTTTTAGAATCGATTTCGTTTTTTCGTTTGTGATAACCAGTTTTGACTTGCGTTTCAATTTGACTCCTTCGGTTTTCTGTCGTTTAACTTTTTTGCAGCGAATTAACTCTAAGCTGTCGGTCACCATCACAAGCTTTTTTGGTTTTTCGTTGTATTTCCCTGCATCGCTCACACTTTCAAGATTCTCTTTTAAATTTCTAGTGTTTCCGCAGTCACTTTTTTCCGTTTTAAAATGCCACGATTTTTCCCTTTTTCATCCGAATCCGTCGAAAATTCCGAATTTATTTCAACCATCTTTCTCACTGATTTTTGATAAACATTTTTACTTTTCATATGTTTTTTTGAAGAATCTTTATGAACTTTTATGAAATTTTGATCTTCAGATATATCTTCTGTTGCTACTTCATCTTTCAATGTTTATTTTCAACTAAATTTGTTATAAGATGTTCAACATTTAAAATTTCATTGTGTACAAATTTTTGTATTTCGTTTTTTTCTTTCTGTTCTTTATTTAATTTATAATCATCCAATTTTAAATCATTCTTAATAACATAATCTTTAATTTTTTGATCAAAAATTTCTTCGATTTCATTTTTTATGGTGTCTTTTATATTTGTATCGTTGAATTTTTGACTACATAAAATTTTTTGTACCGTTTCTTTCAATCCGTGGACGGTTTTAGATATTAGTTTCTCTCTTCCGTTGAAAATTTGATTTCTGATGGTTTTCTTGAGAATTGATTTTCGTTTTTGTTTTTTCATCAAACTAATATCGCCTATTTTTTTGATCTGTATTCGAAAATTGTTTAAATCTCCTTTTCGCCTGAGATTCTCCACGATTCTTTCTGCTTCGCTGATTCTTTTGTATCGCCTGTCGTCTAAAAATCTAACTTTTTTGCCATATTTCATAATTTTATGTTTAAAATTGTATCTGAACGGTTTTAATTTGTGGCTTTTGTCTTTTTTTTTCTTTGACATATCGAAATAACATCCCGCCGAATCTATACTCATCTAAACTTTCGTTGGAAAAGCTTTCTTTACTGTCTTTTTCGACATTTTCTTCAATGTGTGACTTAATATTTGCAACACTTTCTATTTTCTCAGGCTTCACAACAGAGTTATTTATTTTTGGAAATACATTTCTATAACTAGACAAATCCTCTCCTCTTTTGTCAAACCGAATTTCGTTTTCTTTCATTTTTGAATTTTGTTTTTCTAAAAACATATTTTTAATAACTCCAATTTTTATGGATTTTTAGGCTTTTATAATTGCGTTTTCGTCCAACTTTATTCCCAAAATTGTCTAC
Source organism: Orius insidiosus (assembly GCA_014119065.1). Classification (NCBI taxonomy): domain Eukaryota; kingdom Metazoa; phylum Arthropoda; class Insecta; order Hemiptera; family Anthocoridae; genus Orius; species Orius insidiosus. The sequence goes on from JACGAQ010000217.1 coordinate 123,075, forward strand.
ACTATTACGTTTCTCCTGATAGAAATGATGTTGGGTTTCTGAACCATTCTTTGGCTGTATTTGACACTAAAGATTTTGAATTTAACAGCAGCCCTTTACATCCTTCAATAAACACAACAATATGCAGGTAAATAAAATAACAATTTTTCTCTTTTCCTTCAAAATTTTTTGTTAGATACCCAGCATATCGCCATCCACCAGATCACTACAAACCGTACAAAAGGAGTTCTTTATATTGGCACATTTTGGCAGCCAGGCTACTTTTTGTCGTTGTTTTTCAGGTACTTGGTAATTTTTTGCGTAATTTAAAATTGTCGTCCATTTTTAGAATATTGTATCCATTGTGATGATAATTGTCCAATGGTGTATACCGATGTATCTCCAAAACTTCAAGACCAAATAAAACGCGAGCATTATTTAACAACTGAACTTATTATTCAGCATGAAGCTTATCGAGCTAAACATTTAGGTAAGATCAGCAAGTTTACCTATTTATTTAAACCTTTTTTTGAAGGTCATGATCCTCAAAAATCATCTCGGGATTTTATCGATATTGAACAGGTTGTGCGACGACCTGCAAGAAAGAAGCGAACAACAAATGCCATTGTTTAAAAAGAAAATTGTTCCTTTATAACTAAGTACTTAAAGAAAGCATTTATTGTTTTAAAAACACTTTTACCAATACAGAAATATCTGTGATCACTTCTTTTCAGATCTTCCGACTACTCATGTTTAATGACCAAAGATTTTTTTCTTTTTTTGCTTGATGTGAAGCTTATTTTTTGTTTTTCGCCTTAATATTTTTTTTGTGATGCTTCGTTTAGTTAAGGTTCAGGGATTATAGTCACTTGTTTATGAAAAGATCTAATTTTTTATTAAGTCATGTTTTGATAATTCTTGTTTTCTAACGTCAGTTATAAAATTGTTTACTGATTAAAAATTAAATTATTTAATATTCAGTTGTTTATTTTTTAAAATCCAAAGACTAAACTGTTCCTAAATCGTTTATATTATAGATTTGTCAAAGTTTTTGAGCGAAAGAAACGCCATTTTTGGAGTTTTCCACGTCTTTTTTAATTAATTAATTTTTTTCTTCTTTTTTCAAGAAACATAATTTTTATTGAATCTTAGACGTTTCCCCCGTTTTTGTTGCCCTAAAAACATCATTATTATTGCATTTTTGGGCATTTTCTGCAGCCCCCCCCCCCAAAAAAAACCGCTTTTATTTTGCTACCCAAAAAACATCATTTTTATTGGATGCATGGGCATTTTCTACAATTTTTGGAAGAACACCGTTCAACAAAACGCATTTCATCCTAAGGCAGTTGAACATAAAAATCTGCATTTCGACATAAAAAATTTGTAGTTCACCATAATGCGTTTCGGCATAATGCAATTGAACATAAAGCTCTCAAAAGTTCGAAAATTTTGAGCATATTGCATTTCGACATAAAGCGTTTCGCCATAAACGCCTTTTTTAATAAACGCAAGTCGACATAAAAAAGTGAATGTCACCATAACGCTTTTCACCATAAATGGCTCTCTTTAAACTTGTTGTTTCGCCATAAAACGGTTTCTGTCGTTTGGGAATAATACATCTCGCCATAAACTAGGGATAGCGAAAGAGCAAGCCTACTTTATGGCGATTATAGCAAAACGACAAAAACCTTAAATCTTTACAGTTCGTCATAATGCAATTCAACATAAAGCATCTCAACATAAACTAGGAAGCAAAAAGGAAAAGCAAGCAGGCAGCCAATGGGATCAGCTCGTTGTATGACACAAGGGGGTTAACTTTTTTCCTCTCGCGAGGTTGTGCGAATTGCATTGTGGTGAACTGTCAAGTTTTAAGGATTTTGTCGTTTCGCCATAATCGCGTTTTAAACGGCGAAAATAAGCTTGCTCTTTGGCTGTCCCTAGTTTATGGTGAGATGTTTTATGCATAAACGATAGAAACAGTTTTATGGCGAAACGACAAGTTCTTTTAAAACGAAAGTTTCCTTGAATGTTTTAACAACAAATGCCTAATGTTGAAACCAAGGACCATGTAATTTCTTCCATCCTCGTTGGTTGAAACAACAAATTTTATGAATTTATGTCGATACGATAAGTGTTAATCTCTTCTTTATGGTGAGATGTATTTTGTTTTTGATGTATTTTTATTTTGTTTAAATGCATTATGGTGAACGTTTTCGATTATTTTCTTTATGTTGAGTTGCACATTTTTTATGGTGTACGGTAACTCGCTATTTCTGCTATTTTATGGTCAAATGCATTATGACAAACCGCATTATGTCGACTCGTATACCCTCCAATTTTTTATCTCATAAACACTATTTTTACTAAATTTTTGGGAACTTTCCACAGTGTTAATCCTAGATAAACCTATTTTATTGGCTTTTGGGCTTTTCCCATATTTTGTATTTTCCCCATACGAATTTCATTATCGTCGGTAACTTAAAAATATTGACTTCTTTTTCACGGGACCGAAGTTTATGCGGGAGTATTTCAAACGTAAAAATTCACTCACGTCCGTATTTCTCACAATCATCTTATTTTGCGGTCATCTCAAATTTCTCGTTCTCAGTCTTTTATGAATGGAAAGGGCCCTCCGAGTTTCATTCATGATTCTTCGGGATGAGTCATCGAAAGTTGCCGGGACCGCGTAAGCCCCTATGGTGGGGCGGCCGAAGACAATAACGAAATTATTATCGTTTCTTCAAGGACGGACGTTTCTCACCGCTCCCGCTCGCCATTTGGCTTCGGGCCCATGGTCAAAAATCTAATCAAAAAACCCCTCCTTCCGTATACGGAATAAACAAAATTATTTCACCAATTTACCTTCAAACGATAATTTTTCATATAATTCAAGTTCAATTTGTTAACCTTTCTGTCCATGTCCCACTTTTTGCAAAATCTCAAAACCTTTTTTAAATTCGAAATTTTTGTTTAGAAATGTCCTGAATAAAATAAATAAATAAAATCCTAATGACTTCCGCCGCAAACAATTTACTCAGCGAAGCCTGAAAATGTCAAAAAGAAGAAGAAAAAAATCTCAATTGGCTCTCATCCTTGTCCGACCTTCACTTAAAATTCGCGAACGTGTCCTACTATTGCGGTTATTGAAAACCGCAAATCGCTTTTGAATATTTCAGCCTTTTTCCCACGTATTAACGGAAGTTAAAAATTTTTTTCAATTCAAAAAATTCCTGTGTGGCCTTTTCCAGATTTATCGTACGCGTGTCGAGTTTCAAATTAAATAATTGACTCAAAACAAAGCCAGAACATTTTTTTAGGACGAAAACGATTTTATCTTGTTGAGGTTTTAAGGGTTTTTTAAGTGTCGGGTGGTACTAATTGGGTGGGCGCGGTGGCCAATTAGACCGCCTTTCCTTGTGACAAGAATGAAGAGTTTTATGGACCTCCTGAGACGGAGAATATGAGAGATTAAAAGGCGATAGAGGAGTCTCCGTCTGACCTAATCGCCCACTGGAATCCACATCGTCGCGGGCCATCCGATAAATATGTTTACCCTCTACAAATTATACTTGTTCGAGGAAAGGCTTAATTTAGGTTTCTTTTTTTATTTCTTAAAAATCTTCAATCTTGTCACCGTCAAAACAAAGACATCCATCCTTTGGCGCCCGTAAGCTTGGAGCTCTTGGGAGAAATTTCATACTTCTACCCATTACGAGAGGCACATCTCTAGGCCAAAAGGCCCATAATTTCTACCTTGACACTTAAACAAATTTTCGAAAAAAAGAACTTAAAAAATTTTTCAAAAAAAACGCAAAAAAAGGAAAACCCGGAAAATTTTTGGACAAAAAACTTAAAATTTTTCGAAAAAGAAAAACTCTGAAAATTAAAAAAAAAGGAAAACCAGGAAAATTTTTCGAAAAAAAATTAGAACTTCCCCCTTCCTTATTCTTCCCCTCCTTTATCCTTCCCCCTCCTTTATACTTCCCCTCCCTTCGTTCCCTTATACTTCCCACTCCGTTATACTTCCCCCTCTGTTTTACTTCCCCCTCCGTTTTACGTCCCCTCCTATATACTTCCCCCTCCTATATTGTTACTTCTCTTTAAGGAAGTTTTCGTTAGAAGCTCTTCAAACAAGTACTTTTTTCAGTCTTAAGATGATGCTATTTTTTTTAAATATATTTTTTAATTAATAATCAAATCAATCAATAATCAAATAAATATGTAATTAATCAAATCAAAGCCTTTTTATTTCAAAGTCGCCAGTTTTTCTAAAAATGGCTTGGTTTTCTTTTCACTTACAAGAGTTATTGTAAAAATGGCAAGATCTACCAACATAATTTTTGACATGAGACTTAAGTATAGTTTTGGGTTTGATAATAATAAAGTTTAAGGTCGCGGGGGAGCCTTCGGCTTGGTCGGGTGAGGTAATGACAAGGATAGTAGCCTTGTTATTTAGGTGGGATTCGGCATGGGTTCACACGGGTGGCCCCTCTTTTATCCACGCGGAGTGGGTGGCACTTCTGAGAAAAAAAGAAAGGGAGCCTCACACAAACACACACAAACCACCACTAATATTCGACTATAAACTGATCATCAACCTGTGTGGTGCCACACACTTGCCGCGAACCTTCAGCCGCCGCCCTTAATGTCATCCTGATAACAAGATTTAACGGTTTTTTTTCTTTCGTTCTCTCCTCCTGTCACTTCTCTCGCCAAGTTTATTGCTTCCTACTTAACTCTCGACAAGGTTTTATGTGATTTTTTTTTATTCATGGACCTACCTGAATCCTGGGAAAACAATAATTTTATATCTGGTGTTAACTCATTTATCTTCTGATTTAAATATTTCACTCTCGCAGTTTTACTTTCTAGAAAAAACGTGTCGACATAATGCGCTTCGCCTTAATGCATTTGACCATAAAATAGCAGAAATCGCCAGTTACCATTCACCATAAAAAATGTCCAACTTAACATAAAGAAAATAATCGAAAACGTTCACCATAATGCATTTGAACATAATACATCTCTCCATAATGAAGAGATTTTGTAGTCTCTTCTTCCTTCCTGTTTTTATCCCTTCCAATTTAAATTAGATTTAAATTACCTTGTGGGGGGGTTTCCTCCACCATTAATTCTCTTACCTACAGAGATTTAACACTTGTCGTTTCGACATAAAATTTGTAGTTTCAACATAACGCAGTTGAACATTTTAAAGAACTTGTCCTTTCGCCATAAAACTGTTTCTGTCGTTTAGGCACAAAACATCTCACCATAAACTAGGGACAGCCAAAGAGCAAGCCTATTTTCGCCGATTACGGCGAAACGACAAAAACCTTAAAACTTGACAGTTCACCATAATGCAAAATATCCCTAGTTTATGGTGAGATGTATTATTCCCGACAGAAACAGTTTTATGGCGAAACAACAAGAGAGGCTTGTATGATGAGAAGCGTTATGGTGACTTTCACTTATTTTATGTCGACTTGCATTTATAGAAAAAGTCGTCTATGGCGAAACGCCATTGAAATGCATCATGATCAAAAATTTTGAACTTTTGAGAGCTTTATGTTCAACTGCATTATGCTGAAACGCATTATGGTGACCTACAGATTTTTTGTCGAAATGCAGATTATTTATGTTTAACTGCTTTAGGGTAAAATGCGTTATGTTGGTCGGTGTTCTCCCGAAAAAACTTAATTTTTATGTTTTGGCAACACCGTCTCCGTGGATATAAATTTTGTAACTTCCACTCCGTTGACAAATTAATAAACGTTCCTCTATCGCCATTTTTAGGTAGATTTCTTTTCTTCAAAAATCTACCTATTGTAATGTACCAAGTTTATATATATGTATATATTAGCACGATAACTGGAGCAATTTTAATGTGAGGGTGACGATATCCGGTATTTAGAGCTTTTACCTCAATAGCTCGGACGAGTTCGTTAATGGCTGAAATCGGACCAGCGATTCACCTACTTTACTTAGGGCTTAAAAGACAAAATTGGCATTTTCTATTGAAATCCTAGTCCTTTTGCAAAAAAAAACTTTAAGACCTCTGCGAGGGCGTGTAAAAAATTAATTAAAGCAGGTTTGGACGAGCCAGGCGCAAAATATTGAACTAGCTAAACTTTAAAAAAATTTGAATTTATACCGGGAAATTATTAAATATTTTATTAATAAAATTATCAGATGTTTTTCTAGGGGCTCAGTGGCGCAATTTTTCTTATATCATCATTTTTATAACATAATTATATATTTTGTGTTTATACATTTTAATTTTAATCATGAAAAGAAATCTACCTTTTAGTCCCTGCTACCGCAGGGTCATTTTTTCTAGGAAAGCGGCCTCAATTTTAATCCACTTTTCTCCTCACTATCTGAATCATCCTTTTGTCTTGGAAGTGTCGAGGGCTTTTTCCAAAATTCTTTATTAAATTTTTACGTTCAATTCAATTTTACCAAATTTTTCAGCTAATTTCTTTCTTCTTTTGCCCCATAAACTTCCATTTTACCTGATTTTCGGGCTGGCTTTCTTGGCTCTTTTGTTCGTAAAACACAATTTTTGCCCAAATTTTTGTCGGCTTCCCCAATTTTTCGATTTAGCGAAACAATTATTACCAAATTTTAAGAATTTTTTCTTCGATTTTTACCGAGAAATTTTTCCGAATTGTTCTGCTTTTTCCTTGAAGTTTTGGCCAAGAAACAACCTGTTAAACGGATTAATTGGAGTTTTCCATATCCTTAAAATTGGGTTTTCTCTACGCTTTTAGGCTGCGGCCAATTTTTGTAGTTCTGTGAAGTACACTACGGCTGAACAAATTTTCTGATCTTCACCTTTAGGTACACCTGATATCATTTCCTTTTTTCATCTTCCAGCTAGGATATGGCCAATCATGCAACGAAGTTGATTTCGTTAAATTTGTACGAAATTTAATCAGCTTTCTTTTTTATATAATATATTTTCACATACGACTTACTGTTTTGAAGATACAGGCGAAAAACCTAGAAAAGGTACACTTCAACGCCCCAAGACCTTTTTTTGTCTTTTTTTGTCTGCTTTTCGCCGCCTCATAGCTCGGGCACGGTTGGTCGTACAAAAAATTTTATTAAATCAAATCCACAGGAAATTTAGTCAGCTTTCTTTTTTAACTAAGGCATTTTTCAATTACGACGTACCATTTTGGAGATACAAACAAAAAACCGCAAAAATTCACGTTTAAGTCCCCACCCCTCATAGATTGACTGGACTAATATGTACACTTTTTTTTCACTTCCTCAACGAGCACACCCTTTATTTCACGATTTCTGCAAAGGTATATGGACATCTACAATTTTTCAGACTTTTTTCTTGACTTGACTTATCAGTTACGATTTAATTTGGCAACTTAAATGAAATAATATTCTTTCTGGAATTTATTATTTTAATAAAGCCTTTGAGGCCGTAGTCGTGATCTTCAAGTATTTTAAACTCCCTAAGGCGATATGAAATTCCTCGAGTGGGTTAATGGGTATAGATCACGGGTCGATCGCATTCCTCTCTCCTGACTCGTCCTCACCCGCCCCTTCGTCTAATCCTACAGCTTTAAAAAAAGTAACGCATCCCACTATTTTTTCGACAATAATTAAAATAATTTCTTTAATCATTCTGGTTCTAATATTGTTTGTTGCCTTGGGCGTTTTCCCACAGGATGCCCTATATTGGCATTCCGATATGTTACGTCCCCTTACACCTGTTTATTAAACCACTCCGCCTCCAAATCTCATCTCCTTGAATAAATTACGGCCGATAGCCAGCTTGAAGGAATGCTGTTTCTCTTTTTTTGTTTTATTTCTAGACCATTAGTTAGGAATTTATTGTTCTCACCGGATTGATTAACTTTTTAGTCCTACAATTAGGTCCCATATCCCATGATGGGTGTAATTACTAGTTTACATGAGTAACTAAAAATAAAATATAAATTTTTATTGCTATTATGCACACCACGAATTCATTTTTTCCGAAAGGATGTGGACGGGCAGCGTTTACCACGCTCGTCTTATTGCTTCAGCCCTTGGGGGTCTAAATGTCCGTATTCCAAATCCGTCTGTCGAGAGTATTACAATAACTCAGGAAGTTGAAAGTTAAAAGACGTTAAAAAAAAAAAAAAAAAAAAAAAAAAAAAAAAAAAAAAAAAAAATTGCCCCTTCTAGGTACTTGGCCATCTAGGTCAACAAAACACATTTTAACATTCTTATGAATTAAATTATTGCGATACCCTTGAATGATGACTCTTGGAAACGTGTTTTCCATACTTCAGCATTCGACAATATTAAGGGAAATTTTTCATTCGAAATTTATCGTTTATTCAAAAAACAGATAAATTTGCCCAATTCTGTTTCCAATTTCGGATTCTTTTGACTGTTGATCTTTAGCGATTAATACATTTTAATTTTAATTGCGTATAATAAGCAAGGTAATAGATTTTAATATCAAACAATTAACCAATAATAGAGGAAGAAATGACTGTGATAACGTGTATCTCACGACGCGTTTCGGCTTTACAAAGCCTCGTCAGGTGAACTATTCTTTCTATCACAATCATGTCTATCTTTTCACTGTAGACCTATCTCCGAGAGATTTAGTGGAAACTGCGGGAAGCCGGAAACAAATCGTCTCCCTAAAGCTCACCGACGCCACCGTTCTCCAAGAGATAGAGCCACTCACCACCTCATTACATATTGTTTTGTAAGACAGAACTGCTGCGTTGGCATTACTTTACTATTACATTTTAATTTTAATTGCGTATAATATCCCGCAAGGTAATTGATTTTAATATCAAACAAATAACCAATAATAGAGGAAGAAATGACTGTGACAACATTTAGCGATAAAGTTCGTCTGTGGCGCCGTCCGGACGTCCCCCCCCCCCGAAAACTACACTGCCTCAATTCTGACCCGGCTTACCTACCCTGAATATTTTTGTTTCAAACTTCGAAGAAAAAAAAAAAAAAAAGTACATAAATAAAAATGGTGGAGACAAATGAGGAGTGGCGTCGCTAGTGGGATCGGGGTGGTCAGTTGGACTAGGCCCCCTGCGGCCCCGAGAAAAAAAATTTAACACCAAGGAAATGTTGAGGTGTTGACGAGTCGTTTTGTTGTGTCAAAGTTAAGCCGGAAGTTTCTCAAAACTCTCAAAAATGATTTCAAATTATGCATAATAAGGAAATTTTCATTGCATTTTAAGAAAAATTAAAAACACCAACCTAATATTATTTATATCACGATTTCGTGGTGATAATTGACCCAAAAAAAGGTGTAAAACGTAAAATTACGTTCATTGATTCACATCTGGCGCCTTTCAGGCCATTCAAGTTCCGTTTATGAATGGAAATCTTTAATTATAATGTACAAAAATAAACAAAAAAAAAAAAAGCGAATCTTGCGGAAACAGATGGCGCGTTCTCGACGTCTGACGTGTTGTCTGACGCTGAGCATATGCTCCAAAGCGGAAAAGCGAAATTAATTAACGCAATAAGAGGGGAAGAAAACGGAAATCGTAGATTATTTTTAAAACAGTGATTGTTATAAGCGATAATTTTTTTGCAAGTCCTTCTAACCAATATTTGAGAAAACAAAAATGTACAGCTCTCCAGGCTTACCAACCTATTGAGGTCTTCAGGAATAAGGAAGTCGTGAAAATTTTAAGTTTTGATTTTGCAAAGTTGAAAATCATATTTTGTTCTAAAAATAAGATGTTTCTTAAATTAGCATTTAAGAAAATTAGGAATGGCGCCAATAAGCGTTGGTGTCTGAGGCCTCAAAGGGAATAGTGGGGCTCCTGATGACCTCCTTTGACGGTCTCGAAGAGAAGTCTCATTGGTCATCCGTTCCTCTACGACTCCGCCTCCTTCTATTTCCACCTTTCCTCTTCAACCCCTTCCACGTGTTAACTCTCACCTCCATAATGTTAACCAAAATAGAGAAAAAAAAATTTTAAGCTACTAACCTGTCGTTAAAAAAAACGTAAAGGTAACAAGGCGTCCTTGCCTTTTTCGCCAAGGACGGGAATCGAGAATTTTCAACGGAAATCCTCATGACTGTCAAAATAAGTCTGCCGAAAAATTAAATCAAAAGAACATATTTTATTTTCCTACCCAATTTTCAATTAAAAAAAATTTTATGAAAAATTCATCTTTTTAAAAAAATCACATTTTTATTTAAGTTGGTATTTATTTGCGTACATCCATCAGCTGATTCAAAATCATTCAAAATTTCAGTCTTCAAAATATTTTAGTCCGAAAAGCATTATCCAAATTTATCCTTTTAATCCATTCTCGGATTCCTCCAAAACTTCGCGGAGTTTACTCCCAGCTTTCTGACGAAATTGCTCACCCGGTGAAATAAATAAGCGAGGACCGAGTTTTTCAGGCGTTGGTTGCAATGAATAACGTAGAGCAATTCATCTGAGGCATCCTTCGGCGAAAGAACACTGCGCCTTGAGTTTGCCCAAGTCCATACCTCTTCACCATAGTTTGGGCGATCGCTGTCTCTCCTGATATAGGGAGCTGCGTAATTTCATCCTAGTACGAAAAAGGTGCGTTTTCTTAAAATTCCAAAAACTAATATCTTTTCATGGCGAACTAGATGTCCGACGGTCGACTGGTAAGACTGTCAATTTGGCCGAAGAGATCGTATTTCCAGTCGTCCGCGCCGTAGACTTTGATCATTCGTCTTTCATACGTCAGCTTTGTTAAAAATTTTCCCGATTTCCACAATAAAATAATTTATAAAATTTTGAAATGTCTTTTTTTCATGATGGCCGAAAGTAGACTGAAGATTGAATAAAAACATCTGTTTTAGCAATTTTTTTATATTTTTTTTCAACTTCGATGGAACTAATCCTTAAAGTGAATTATTAAAAAAGGTCTTTCCGTTCGAATAGATGTTCAAGTGTTTAATGACCTTAGTCATTATTTTCATTCAAAACAATTGGTTAGACCATGATAACAATTTCCATGTAAAAATAAATAGAGAAGTTCCGATCTTGTTTTTTTCCATATACGAAATTAAATGTTTTGTCGTTCCACGAATGAAAGGGTGAAACACAAATTATATTAACTAAATGGGTACATACTTTTAATATTAATTTTAATTTGTAATCTCAAGAGGACTCGAATTTAAAATTAATGCTGTTTATAGACGTTTCTTAAGGAATCCTTTTCTCAAAATTTCTTTGAAAATCCTTCCTTGAAACTATTTTTAAACCTCCCTTGAAGCGATCTGTTCCCTGTTCCTTGAAATAAAGGTAAGTTTTTTCCCCCAAGGTAGCTATTGAGAACGTTAAGGAGTCTTCGGAATAAAGGCAGATGATAAATCAATTTTTACATAAAACCTTGACGAAGTTAATTAATTTATTTATATTTATTATTGACGGAATATCCGAGGACGGATTAGAGGGGTTCAGCTATCCTTTTTGAAAAGGAAAAGAGAGTTTCAAGGAACGTTACAAAGTTGAACCCCTCTAATTCGTCACTCCGGGTAATCCGATTCCTAGATTTTCGTGGATCAACGTGTGACTTTTTAGTTCGACAAAAAAAATTTCTGAAAATGAAAATTTAAGTGAATCGCATTGGGTGACTTTAACATCGAAATGAATTAATTAAACACTTGAACATCTATTCGAACGGAAAGACCTTTTTTTAATAATTCACTTTAAGGATTAGTTCCATCGAAGTTAAAATAAAAAACTGAAACAGATGTTTTTATTCAATCTTCAGTCTACTTTCGGCCATCATAAAAAAAAAGTCATTTCAAAAAATTGTTTTATTGTGGAAATCGGGAAAATTGTTAACAAAGCTGACGTATGAAAGACGAATGATCAAAGTTTACGGCGCGGACGACTGGAAATACGATCTCTTCGGCCAAATTGACAGTCTTACCAGTCGACCGTCGGACATCTAGTTCGCCATGAAAAGATATTAGTTTTTGGAATTTTAAGAAAACGCACCTTTTTCGTACTAGGATGAAATTACGCAGCTCCCTATATCAGGCGAGACAGCGATCGCCCAAACCATGGTGAAGAGGTATGGACTTGGTCAAACTCAAGGCGCAGTGTTCTTTCACCGAAGGATACCTCAGAAGAATTGCTCTATGTTATTCATTGCAACCAACGCTTGAAAAACTCGGTCCTCGCTTATTCATTTCACCGGGTGAGCAATTTCGTCAAAGCTGGGAGTAAACTCCGCGAAGTTTGGAGGAACCCGAGAGAGGATTAAAAGGATAAATTTGGATAACGCTTTTCGGACTAAAATATTTTGAAGACTGAAATTTTGAATTATTTAGGATCAGCTGATGGACATACGCAAAAAAATTAAAATAAATTCCAACCTAAATAAAAATGTGATTTTTCAAAAAAATGAATTTTTCATCATAATCTTTTTAAAATTAAAAACAGTGTAGGAAAATAAAATATGTTCTTTTGATTTAATTTTTTGGCAGACTTATTTTGACGTTACAAATTAGTGACAAAGTAGAACCCCTCTAATTTGTCACTCTCGGGACCAGGAGTATGGTCGGAACGCAAAAAAGGTCGGATTATCCGAAGACGTTATTAAATACGTTCAAAAAAGTCACCCATGCGATTCACCAAAATTTTCTTTTTCAGAAATTTTTTTGTTGAACTAAAGTCACACGTCGATCCTTGAAAATCCAGGGGTCGGATTACCCGGAGTGACGGAATATACGAGGTCGGATTAGAGGGGTTCTACTGTACCAAGAAGATGGCTTTCCAATGACGGTCTTAGGGAAGAAGCCGTAAATTACGGCCCATAATGACTTCACCCCTCTAATCCGTTATTCTCGGGACCAGGAGTACGGTCGGAACGCAAAAAAGGTCGGATTATCTATCCGAAGACTTTATTAAATACGTTTAAAAATTCACCCATGCGATTCACTTATATTTTCATTTTCGGACATTTTTTTGTCGAACTAAAAAGTCGCCAGTCGATCCTCGAAAATCGAGGGTCGGATTACCCGGAGTGACGGAATATACGAGGTCGGATTAGAGGGGTTCTACTGTACCAAGAAGATGGCTTTCCAATGACGTTCTTAGGGCAGAAACCGTGAACTACAGCCCATAATGCCAGGCGCTATTTTAGAGCCTACTCCAGAAGAGATGTGAAGCCAAAAAAACTTCTTAAAAGGGCCTAAAAGTTAAATTGGATCTGAAACCTCTGCCTAACCAAAGCGTGCGCTGGAACTTTGATGATACGGCATCACCTTCACGGCTGCTACCCGCCAACTCCTTGCCCCAAAACACCCTTATCTCGTCAGAAAGATCGAGAAAAACCAAAGAAACCCCTTTTTTGTGGAAACTAAGAGGCTGCGAGATTGATGAAGGAAAAAGTTTTCAATCTTCTGTTTTTGTACTCCACCACACTCGGGGAAATGCGGCCCTGAGGCAAAACTATCAACGAATAAATTTGTTTTTGTTTACCTACAAGGTATATTATTGTTTTTTTTTCTTCTTCAAAATGTTTGGGTTTCAAGCTAAGACAAACACTTTTTCTAATGAATCACATCGACCTTGAGTGCAGCGCAGACACATCAACTCGGCGCTGACTCATGAAGAAATCGAACAGAAAAAAAATAGGGTCAACGTCGATTCCGAGTATTTCCATCGTAAGGAGAAATTCATGAATGAATCTGAAGGAGTCTGCGGGAAAAAAAATTTTTTTTTACTACGCTAAGTCACGAACACGTGAATCATTTCTCATAACTTGAAACCATTTTTCTCCTCTCGCGGAGTTCAAAGACCAAACGCGAAGAATTCCTCGGTGTACCTGTAATTTTCACCCGCGACTCTTCTCGATCGGAAATGAGAAATTACATTTCGGTTATTTACCGAAGATGTAAAAAATTTTTTGTGTCTTAAAGAACAGAAGAAAAAGATCGAAAAAAAAAACTAGGAGTGGGGATAGAAGCGGATAGGTCCGCGAGTGAGTCATTGGACCTCGAATTGGGACAAGCAGCTTTCTACTCGACAGGGATTCCCCTCTACTTGCATAATATCACTTAATAAGTCACTAAACCATTTAAGTCTTTTTTTAAAACTACCTTTTTAGACTAAAATAAACTTTATATCGACTACAAAGACACATTTTATTATGCAATTTGACGTTTTACCTTCGGGATTTTCCGTTTTTAAGACAATTTTGGATTTAAAATTGGGCAATTTGTAACATCTTAAGTTTTTTTGTTTGGCTGGCTTTTTGGGGAAGTCTGGCTGATGGGTCCTGAAAAGATCAGTAGGGCGTTTTTTAGTCTTTTTTAGTGGAAAAAATGAATTTTTAAAAAAATAAAAGACTTTCAGGGTCTATAGTGGGGGCTTTTGCCATATTACTCCTTAAACTACTTCCTCAGCTTCCTTGCTTCGTCCTCCTGGTCCTGATTTTTTTGGCTACTTTAATCAAAATTCAAAGCTTAACTCGGTTCTTAATTTATGGGTTGTGCGCTAATCCTCATGAGGCCAATGAGGGGGCTTTCGCCATATTGCCATCATATTCAGTTTTTTTTTTTTTTTTTTTTTTTTTTTTTTTTTTTTTTTTTTTTTTTTTTTTTTTTTTTTTTTTTTTTATGATGGTATTTTTATGGATTTAAGTATGTTACGTTGATGGATTAATGGCACATTAATTTTGGTGGGTTTTTTGGGGAAGTTTAGCTGATGGGTCCTGAAAAGATCAGTCAGGGGTTTTTTTGGTCTTTTTTAGTGGAAAAAATGCATTTTTTTTTAAATAATAGACTTTCAGGGTCTATGGTGGGGGCTTTTGCCATATTCTCCTTAAACTCCTTCCTCAGCCTCCTGGGGTCTGATTGTTTTGGCTACTTTAATCAAAATTCTAAGCTTAACACGGTAATTTATGGGTGGTGCGCTAATCCTCATGAGGCCAATGAGGGGGCTTTCGCCATATTGACATCATATTCAGTAGTTCCTACTGCCCTGTCTTTAGGTCAAATTAAAAATAAAAAATTTGCTTGAGATTGTCTAAAAATATTTTATCGCGTAGAATAAATTTAACTTAATTCAAGGATAGATTAAAAATAGACTCAGCGGTTTATTTTTAAAATTAAAGAATTGGAAGCGGCGAGTGGAGGCGATAATGAGGTGATAAAAAGCGGTAAAACGGTAATAAGGAGAACTATAGGGAAGGTATTTCTGTTTGTCTTACTCACAAGGTCCACGTGGGAACCACAAGTTTGTGAATGGGAGTCAAAGGGTTGTGGAGGGGAGACGTGAGAGTCACTGGCGATTCCAAGAAGTTCGGACTCGTCATCCTGAGTCTCTCCGGGTCTATTCTCCTTCAGTAACCGACAATCATTCAAACTGTGTGGTACCTTTAAGGGGACTTGATTTATATATATAAAAAAAACGGCGTGAAAAAAAGTGACTGAAAAAATAGAAGGGAGGAAGAAGAAAAAAGGAAATTTTTTGTGATGCTGACAGGTGAAGAAAGTTTGCACCTTGTCGGAAGAACTGACGGAGGCGGTTTGGTCCGAGTGCATAGGGGATGGTCAGAAGAAAGCGGATACTCATCACCGGCGATGACACCCCAAAACGACGATTCGTCCAATTCCGTTTTGGACTATCTCGATTTGGATTTACTCAAGGAAGAATCGAGAAAACGCGGGGAGGCGATCGCGATCGAAGACTACTTACGAGGGACCGATTGTTCCGTCGAGCTCGCCTTCCCTCAAATCCCCGTATCGACCCCTACACCCTCTTCCTCCTCATTATCAAACTACGAGACCTACAACAATGAAGAAACGTCTGAGAAAATCATGGTTCCTAATGGTACGTAGCAATAAACTAAGGAATAATACAACATTTTTTAATCATTTAGGTACATCTTCATCTTCACGTTATTCTTCAGGAAGCTAGAGTCTTCGAAGTCTTCATCCACGAAAAAACATATTATGCACCCTTATTTTAAAGAAGTTTTAATTTTTGATTGTAGGTACTCGCTACAAAAATTATCAAGCTTTTTTTAACTTTAAGTGCACCCATGAAGTCCTCCTTTTGTTCTAATATCACCCTGTATATCTAAAGCGGTTGTACAATATTTTATTTTTAACTTCCTTAAAGAAGTTATTGCGATACCCTCGACGTCGGGTTTTTGGGGAAGGTCTTCCAGACCCCGGAGGGTCAAATCGAATATTGATCTTTACCGATCTCAACTTTGTTGTTCCTTGTTATGAAGTACGTTCACCTTAAAAAAAAATAATTTTTTTTGGGTGATGTTCAGTTTGAAGATTTAGGAGGCGGATTTGGCCCGGGGACAAGATTTTGGCTTTGACAAACTCTTATGCAATCAAAACAAAAACAAAATATTTTGGCATAATTTTAACTTCCCGTATTCAGAGGTATTCCCCAAGTGAAGGATTTGTGTTGAAAACACAAAAATACCGAAGGTTTCAGGGTGGGTGGAGAATACGCTGGAAGAATGGAAAAAAAAATGTCAACAATAATTTCCCGCCTATTTTTCTGCTGGCTTCTGTTGGATTTAAATTAAATTTAAGCATTTTTTGATTATTTTTCCGCTACTTTATAAGTCCAAAGTATTTTCCAGTCCTCTTTATGCAAAAAAAAAAAAAAAAAAATTAGGATTAGTACCTACGTGATTTTTGCCGAGTTTTCTGGTTCCCTGCTGTATGTAAGGATTGAAAAAGTCGGCAAAAATCAGGACGTATTGAACCTAAATTTTTTGGGGGTCTAGGCCCTAGGGCCTCTACTATCAGCCTGAAAATTTGTTTTAAATTTTTCGAAAACCACAAAAATTGTATTAAATTTTTTGAGTCCCAAAAAATTGTATTTTTGTCGATTTTTTGAGGCTGGCCTACCATTCCGAAAAATTAGGGAAATTCTGCTCCCCAAAAGGTAGTTTTTACACAAAAAAAAAAATAATATTAAAATTTAAAACAAATTACACACACAAAAAAACACGTAAAAAACGTTAGTTCACGATTTTTTGGTCAGCCGGTTTTTTTTATAATTTATTGTTTCTTGGTTTTTGGGGATTGAGGCCGTTAAGAATAACAACGATTTTTACATTATTTTATTGGTTTTGCGCCACGTTTCGGCCACGTTTCCAGCCATCTTGAGGTGAATCTCATATACAAACTTTAAATTTTCGGTTTTATTTTTAAATTTAATCATGCTACCTGAAATTATCGTCGTATTTAAGAGAAATTTTTAACTTGTTAATTTATTTAAAAATTTTTATGCTGTTAATTATTGTCGTTCAAAATCTTTTATCTAATTATTTTTATATTTTTTTCACTTACCTCCAATTCACCCAAAATTCACCTGAAGATGGCCGGAAACGTGGCCGAAACGTCGCTCAAAACCAATAGAATAATGTAAAAATTATTGTTCTTAACCGCCGCAATCCCCAAAAACCAAGAAACATGTAAAAAACGTATTATTTTTTCATATTTATTTCTTGCTTGGTTGTGAGTAAAAATAACTTTTTCTCCAAAAAACGCTGCGTTTTAACCTCGCAATATCGTTGATCATTTATAACTTTTCCCCTACGCCTTATGAAGACCCTCTGCCAAAGACCAAACGTGAAGGGTTCCAATAACTTCTCTTTTAGGAAGTTAAAATTTCATAGGAATCCCTTTTTCTCTGAGTTATTGGAACTTTTCTTTTTCAAAATTTTATAATATTTTTAATTCGTGGGCAAAATAAATATTTTCGGAAAATGCTCCGACTGTTAGAAGCGTGACGCTGTTACTTTTGCCCGGCGCGGTGGATTTTACGTTTTTACCCGGAACTTCTAGCTCCAAATATTCTTTATGTAATAACTTCGGACCTGATGGGACTTTTCCCTCCCGCTTTGTGAAATTCCTCGTTGCGCAAGAGAATTTATTGTAATACCCTTGAAAGACGGTTTTTCAAAGATTGGACTTTTGATTCCCGAATGTTCAAAATGAGTTTGTCCGTTATGCCGGCTGGCCGTCCGCCAATCTTTTATTCTCTCTTAATTTTCAATTTTTCACGATTTTAGGGGCCCCACCTTTTTAGGTAGAGCTCTTTTAGAATCTACCTGTTTTTATTCAAACATTCATTTTCGGCGTTGACCAACTGCGACCGGAGCCCTTTTCGCCCTACTACCAACTGCGACCCTCCAAATTTCTGGCCGTCTACCAATTGCGTCCCGTCAATTTTCTGTCGCGCTACCATTTGCGACCGGTAACAGTTCACCTGGTAACTGTTACCTGTTAAAAAAAGAAATCTTGGAATACATATGAGGCGCTCCGGGTACGAAGGGCGAACTCGACAAAACGTAGTTCCGAGATATTCGCATTTTAAAGTTTCGGTTTTTACGTAATTAAAGAGGAAAAAATGGCGAACTCAACATAAAAATTATATGGGTGTATTCACCAAGAGGTCTAGAATCTGAAAATGAAAAAAAACTGGAGGACCCTTCTCCAAAAACCCGACGTCGAGGGTATCACAATAACTTCTTTAAGGAAGTTAAAAAAATTTGTCCGATGTCGAGTTCGCCCTTCGTACCCGGAGCGCCTCATATAAAAATCCATCTTTTCGCCCAGTGCACTCTCCTCGTCGTTTTTTCGCTGGACATGAGCCATACGATTTGCAAGTTTTTTTGTGCATAGCCATCGCTGGACGTCGTTCGCCAGCAATTTGTGAAACCGATATTTAAACCCAAAAAAATTGGTCGGGTCGCAATTGGTAGTGGCCTAAAAAAATAACGGGTCGCAGTTCGTAGCTGGCCAGAAAAGTAACGGGTCGCAGTTCGTAGTCCGTCGAAAAAACCTCGGGACGCAATAGGTAGCGACGTAAAGCTCTTGGGTCGCAGTTGGCTAACACCCTTCATTTTCATCCTTTTATCCCTTTGCTTTTTAGTATGACCTATTTAGTGGTTCGAATTTTGAGGAAAGATAAAACCGCAGAGCCAACCCCTTGTATCTTTTATTTTGACCCGATGACCTGAAACCTGCACTAACCTAATTGTAGTTCGGCCGGAGGGTTCTAAATAGAGAGGAAGCAAGTTTTGATTAGCTTGTGGTACTTTGATTCGCTCAATTGTCGTTCGTCGGCTCACGCTGATGCGAGTTCCGCTTCTCTCATCCGCTTTTACACATCTCGGGTACCATTTCAGGTTTTCCAACGGAACTTTTATATGCCTTCCGACATCTGTAAGTTCATTTCTTTATACATCAAAATCTATAAAATTTTAAAATAAGTTTCCACGCTTTCTTGCAACGGATTTCATCAGTTCTAAGAATCCGAATATCACTCGTTAAGCGACTTTCTAAGGTCTTCCCGTTAAGGGCAACTTTAAATTAAGCCTCCGAGTAGGTACAGAAATTTTTTACTCCGGAAGAGAAATAAAAATAAAATTTTCATTTAAAAAATTTATTTAATTTTTACCAACTACCTAAACTGTTTAAATATTTTATTTAATATTTTAATCATACTCAAAAGCAGGTTATTGCATTACCCTCCAAAACGGCTTTAAAAAATGGGTCTCTGAGACCCCCAGTGGCTTTCATCGATCAGATTACTAAAATTTTATTGTTTATTGTTATTTTTATTTTATTTAAATAAATTCATTTTTCCGGCAAACGGTTCTGAATAATAAAAGCGTAATTAATGAGTTATTGTTCAATTTCCTAGCCTTGTAATTATCGAAAGACACCAGAGGAACCGTTGAATCTCGTTAAAGTGGAGAACCATTTCTAGGAAATCTCTCCCATTATTATTTACCGCACGTTATGAGACCTTTTTGTCGTTTTCTTTTTGCCCGACCTCACGTTTTTTTTCCCTCCCGCCATTTTATACCGCCGAATTAAACAAACATGGATGAGTAAACTTGTTGAATTTATAAATGGAGAAAGAAAAATAAAATTGTCGGGGCCAAACAGTCTAATCAGAAGGAAACAAGATTACGTTTCTGAATCACTTTCTACCTTTAATTAAGATAAAGAAAAATTAAACGTTTCCGTTGTAATTAAAAACAAAATTTATCAATGAACAAAAAAAGTATGTAAATAAAATAATTATAAAGACGACAAATAAAATAGTTATCATACTTTTTTTTAGAAAAAAAAAATACGCTTAAGATGAATATAGGCGAAAATATTAAGAAAAAAACTTTTTATTTTTTTTAACTTCCTTAAAGAAGTTATTGTGATACCCTCCACGTCGGGTTTTTGGGGAAGGGTCTTCCAGACCCCGGAGGGTCAAATCAAATATTGATCTACACTGATCTCAACTTTGTCTGTGGTTCCGGCCGGCCGTCCGTAGTATTTTTTTCCGGAACACTTTACGGCCACAGTTTTCATCCGATTTTCACAAATTATCACACAAATTTCTTTAGCCGGTGAAGAAGAATGAAACGAGGGCGATTTTTGAATTTCGAAAAAATGGTGGAGATATGTCTGTTTGAAATTTTAAAAAATTCGCTGCGGCGGTAGGTCCGATTTTCACCAATTACTCCTTATATTTTTTAAGAATTTTTGGTGCAAAAAATTGCCACTTTTTTATTATTATTTTTTTAGTAGGGAGAAATTTCATACTTCTACCCATTACGAGAGGCATATCCGTAGGCCGAATTATTTCTACCTTGACACTTGGAAAAATTTTCGAAAAAAAGAACTTAGATAATTTTTCAAAAAAAAAGCGCAAATTTAAAAAAGAAACCCGGAACATTTTTCGAAAAAAAAAACTCGGAAAATTTTTCAAAAACACAAAAAAAAACTTCCCTCTCCGTTATACATCCACCTTCTTTATACTTCCCCCTCCGTTATACTTCCCCCTCTGTTATATTTCCCCTCCCATATCTTCCCCTCCGCTGTACGTCCCCTCCGTTGTATATCCCCCCTCCTATATTGTTACTTCTCTTCAAGGAAGTTTTCGTTGGAAGCTCTTCAAACCAACTTTTTTAATAATAACACGAATCCTTCACTTGGGGAATACCTCTTTTTTTTTTTTTTTTTTTTAATATTGTATTTCCCACTCGTTTTCCCCTTTGAAATTAGTTAAAATATGGAAATACAAGATATGTACTGGGTGTTTCCTCTTGAGTAGACCAGCAATTTTTATGATGAGGATATTTAATGCTTTTTCTTTACCTAAAAAACTGAACATGCGTTGTAATAAGAATAATTCCTATTTGAGGAAGTTTAAACATGAAAAATCATTAATTTTCTATGAAAAAAGTTATTGTTATACCTCTCGAAATATGGTTATTCAACCGTTGGGTCATACAGGCTGCTATCGATCGTAGTTTTGTCTATGACGGCGACTGGAAGTATCTATTTTTCCCGAAAACTTTATGGCGAAAAAATCATCAGATTTTCTCACGTTTCATACCATGATTACCTATCAGCAGTTATGAATCGTCCCCAAAAAAATGACGCGGGCCGACTACTTTGAGTCATGTTCCTCACTTTCGCAGAACTAAGATTTCATCATTCAGAATCCAAATTAACAAAAGCTATTTGAACGCTATTTTTGGAACATTCATCTTTTAATCCGTACAGGTATATCTGATAAAAAATCATTAAGGAGCGTAGGTTGTGAATATGATTCATTATTGGCGCCAAAAGTTACCACACGCAAAATATGCGTGACTTCCGAATATTTGAGTTTTTCTTTGAAAAATAAAAAATTTTTGGCACTCTTCCTTTATTTACCGGAAGTTGGCATTAATTTGGGTTTTCTTTTGGCTCTAAAAAAGGATGAACTTGTTACTGAACAGTGAAAGCCTTGGAAGGAATGCAAAATAAATTCTTTCGAGATTAGTCTTTGCTCTTTTACGACCAGAGGTGTGTTCTTGTTCCGGGAAATTCGTCGAGAGAAAAAAAGAGATTGGGAGAATACGAGTGGTATTTGATCGTTAAAAAAAGAAGTTTCGGTGGCCATTTTCCGTCCTTGACGCCTACCAGGATCCCTTCCAGGCGAAACCGGTTGCAAATAGTTCGCGAAAATAGCACCCGACATATCTGAACATAAAAATCCCTGCTAAGGAAGAAAAAACGCAACTTCTTGCCTGATTATGAGGTGCGAATTTGCGTTTTTCTTGCGGATTCTAGCTCATCAGCCCTTAAAATCAAAGTAGGATCTTAAAATATCTAAGTGGCGCCAATGATTGGAACGCGCCCAAAGGATTTTGAGATTCATATTCTCGTTTGAATGTTGATTATCTGCGGGGTCGTTAGTCACTTAATACGGCGCCTGTTTCTTCTACGCCAATTTGATGACTCAAAAGAACTCTTTTTTTTTTTTCACTCTTCAATATCTCATAACGTCCCCGAAAATTAAAAATAGCCGCATTTTTTAGTTCAAAAAAGCCTGAAAACAAATAAAAACTTGATGTTCGATCGCTGTTTTAATTAAAGTCCTTCATAAGGCTTCCTGCGGTGATTCAGTCCAAACATTGACTCCTTGAGATGAATCACATATTAACATATCGTACACGCAAGTGAATCTTTTGGGTAAAAAAAAATTCGTAGAAATCCTATGCTTTTCGTATTTTTGCATCCTTTTATCTCAGCGAGGGAAAAACCCCAAGGTTTTGCTCTGCATGCAAGTTGTCGATAACTTTCGTCCTTTAAATTGTTTTAAAGACACATTTATCTGTCTTTTAAAAGTATTCAAAAACCACCTGCTATTTTCGCGTGTTCAATTAAATTGTTTATTTTCAAATTAACACAATCTAGAACATTTTCAGAAGAAATAATTTTTTTCTTAATTGTAAAATCGTGATTTTTGAATAAAAAGAAATTTCTCTTTTCTACGAAACGAATTATGAGCGGCTGACGAGACTTTGATTGCGGGATATAATCAGGAAGGATGGGTCTAAAAATAAAGACGATTTCCAGAAGAAAAAAAATTCGCGTGTTCAATTGCTGAGGGGAAGATCTGTTCCGATCGCGGCGATTTTCAAAGAATAAGGCCACTTAAGGGCGCCGGGAATCGTATCCGAAATGATAGGTTAGAGGAAGATTTTCGCCGTCTGAAACCCGGCTTCTTGTCGCCGAATGTAAATTGGGAAAGCCGCAAGAGAACAAAAAAACCGATAAGCGATCTTCTTAAACATTCACACGTATAAGTTTATAGCAAACCTTAACCAGACTTTTTGACCCATCGGAATCTTTACAAAGCTGAATACTTACAGGAAGTTCAAAAGATAATAATTATGTAGTAGATATTATGCTAATAGTCAATTGGGCTTTCCCGACGGCTCTTATAAAAAATCAATGGGTAACGATTATCGGCAAGTAGCTTTCTAAGAACAGTTCCTTTAGTTTCCTTAAAATCTCAACGGAAGATTTTATCCTTTTAACCATTCGGTAAGTTTCTCGGAAAAACGTCTTTTTCGACTCCCCATTGTCTTGAAGGTGGAATGCGGTCTGGTTGAATCGTGTTTATAAAAAAAAGTTTTATAAAAATTTTTTAAGGACTTTGTTCTTTTTATGGGATATGAAGGTAGAGGGTGGGATGATAGAGGGTGAAACGGGGATCTTTTCTCCTTTAATATATCACTTCCCCTTTACAGTGCTTAGATAGTTCATAAATATTACATTTTTTTACGGTTAAATTTTTTAACTTAAAGAAGTTATTGTGATACCCTACGCGTTGGGTTTTTGGGGAAGGGTCTTCCAGACCCCGGAGGGTCAAATCGAATATTGATCTTTAACGATCTCAACTTTGTCTGTGGTTCCGGCCGGGCGTAGCATTTTTTCGGTACACCTCAGTTTTGAACCGATTTTCACAAAATTTTCACCAAATATTCCTTTTTTTTAGTAGGGAGAAATTTGATATTTCCACCCTTTGCAAGAGAGGCAATCCCTTGGCCAGAAATCCCGTTATTTCTACCTTGATACTTAAAAATATATGGAAAAAAATGGAAAAAAGAAAAGAAAATGCAAATTTAAAAAAAAATGAAATTAATTAAAACACTTTTTGACGAAAAAATTGTTAAAATAACAGAAAATTGGTTCGATTTTCACCAAATACTCCTTATATTTTTTACAAATTTTTGGTGTAATAAAAAAATTTTTGTTTTTTTGTTTTTCAGTAGGAGAAAGATATTTCCGCCGTTTGCGAGAGAGGCATCCCTTGCCAGAAAGCCCATAATTTCTACCATGATACTATAAAAATTATTGAAAAAAAACTGAGAAAATAAAAAAAAAAATTTGAAAATTTTTTGGCGAAAAAAATTGAAAATAACTTGGAAATGTTTCGGAGGAAATAAAACTTCGAACAACAACAAAAAAATTAGGAAAAATAACTTTGAAAAAAGAAAAATTAGTCTAAATGCTTGAAATTATTCTTCCCCTCATTTATACCCCCCCTTGTACTTCCCCCTCCTTGAACTTACCCTCCTTTATACTTCCCCAATCTAAACTTCTCCTTCTTATACTTCCCCCTCCTGTATTGTTCCTTCTCTTTAAGGAAGTTTTCGTTGGAAGCTCTTAAAACTAGTACTTTCCTTTTGAGTTTAATCGAAATTTTTGTTGCAGATCCCATGGTATGGGAAAGAGAAGATGTTGCGGCGTGGCTGAAATGGATAACGAGAGAGTTCAGACTGAGACCGATACCGGACGCGGAGAAATTTCCTAGCCGTGGTGCGGATTTGTGCCGTCTCGATACTGCCGAATTATCCAGAATCTCCGGTAGCCCACGTTCAGGAAAACTCCTCGCGTCGCATCTAGCTCATTTTTCCGGTCGACCCGTCTCGCCGCGAAACGATCTCGGTAAGTGAAAAAAAAAAAACAAAAGGGGGTGAAGGGTTCAACCAAATCCCGTTTTCATAACGGAATCCGTTTAGATGAAGCCGGGAGTGTTACAAGTGTCATTATGCTAGTAGAAGGGCTGTTAAGGGCTGAATAGCAATGTGAAGGGAGGCTAAGCCTCTCTTTATTACCGGGGTTTGACCCCCGTCGGGTATTCTCCCTTCTCTCTCCGTGAATCTTTATTGCCTTTTATTCTATTATCATTTCTCACTTCTCGACCCCAACTGATAATATCTCAACCCTCAGATTTCACGCCTTGTTTTCACATTTTGGGATAATCCGATTGCCCTGACCAGTCTTACTATTCACTTCCCTTTAAGTAAGTGTCTTCTAACATAAGAAATTAATTTTTCAAAAGCCTTAAAGTTGTAGTGGACATAATATGTAGGTTATAACGCTGGGGCATATTTAAAACGTATATAAGATATTACCCCTTTTTTAGCAAGTTTTGGGGAATTTTCCTCAGCTTTTCGGCAGAGAAACCATCTTATATTCCAAATTCTTGGTTTGAGGCAATTTTCTGGCTCTTTCGTTCGGCCTTTTAACCATTCTTTTGAGTTTTTCCTACCTCTTTCTACCAAGAAAATCCCTTTTTACCAGTTTTCCTCAGTTTTTCGACGGAGAAACCCTGTTTTTTTTTCCCTAATTTGAGGCAATTTTTTCGCTGTTTTGGCCCGAGAACCACCTTTTAACCAGGATTTTGTGTTTTCCATCCTTTTTCAATCGAGAAAACCCCTTTTTACTAGTTTTTTTCCTCATTTTTTAACCTATAAACTATTTACAAAATTTTTTGGCGTTTTTTTTGAATTGGAAGCTTTTAAACTACATGAGAATCCTTTTTGTTTTGTTTTATAAACTTTTTTTTGGGGGGTTCTTAGTTTTGAAAAGGGGTTTGAAAATAAGGGTGAGGTCGAGTTGGATCCCGAGTCGTTTAAAGGGAGGTGTGAGGTCAATCTGAGATAAGGGAGAAGGCGGGCGTGAGCGGAATGCCCGCTTCTTATCGTACTTCGGATTCGGACCCTCAGAAAGAGAAAAGAGAGAAAAGCGCCCTCCAATTTATTTCCTTCCTTCCTGTTCCAATAATCAATTCCGCTCCTCGGCCGCCCCCTTATCTCTTTACCTATTTATCCGAAAGGTCCCTTTTTCTTCTCGTTTTCTCCCCTTTTTGATAAAAACAAACGCAAGAATGAGGCATTTGTAAGTGACACACGATGATCGCCACCTGCTTCTCAGGAAGAAACCTTAAAAAAGCTTCTCTTTTTTTCTTCCTTAACGCACATGCGATGAATCATTTTAACGGTGAATTACGGATTCTCATCGAAAGAGAACTCTTGATCATCAGTTCCGCCGAGGCCATCTACGGACAAGTACAGTTCCCCTTAATAGATGATTTTTAGAAGTGGGGTCTTGCAGACCCCGGAAAAATGGTTTTTCCGTAACTCTGTTTTATAATGATAATGAGGTGGGCCGCAATTTTCCTCCGATTTTCTACTTCACACAAACTTTTTTGATAGTAGGGACGAAATTTGGGCTGTTTACGCTCGTTTCTTGTGTCTCTGCTGGGCGAAGACTTTCATTTTTTCTACCTTGTATTACTCATAGTAGGTAAAATAGTAGGTAATGTTCTTCCTCTCCTTTGAGAAAACTTCCAGCTAGGGCCAATAATTTGAGTGTATACGTGTCGACATAATGCGGTTCTCCATAATGCATTTGACTATAAAATAGCAGAAATCACGAGTTACCGTTCACCGAAAAAAATCTGCAATACAACATAAAGAAAATAGTCGAAAACATTCACCATAATGCATTTGAACATAATACATCTCACCATAAAGAAGAGATTTAACACTTGTCGTTTCGATATAAAATTTGTCGTTTCAACATAGCGCAGTTGAACATATAGGAAACTTTTATTTTAAAGAACTTTTCGTTTCGCCATAAAACCGTTTCTGTCATTAGGGTATAACTAGGGACAGCGAAAGAGCAAGCCTATTTTCGCCGTTTAAACCTTAAAAAAAACCTTAAAACTTGACAGTTCACCATAATGCAATTCAACATAAAGCATCTCACCATAAACTAGGAAAAGCAAAAGAGCAGGGAGCTCCTCGCTCTCTTTTTAAGGGCTTAACGTCCCTTTTCGCAGTCCGACCGTCGATATATTTTTTTGAGTTGGCGGATTGAACCTAACACTCTTTTGCTTTTCCTAGATTATGGTAAGATGCTTTATGTTAAATTGCATTATGATAAACTCTTAAGTTTTAAGGTTTATATATTATGCCCTAACGACAGAAACAGTTTTATGGCGAAACAAGTTTAAAGAGAGGCTTTTATGGTGGGAAGCGTTATGGTGACTTGCACTTTTTTTATGTCGACTTGAATTTATTGAAAAAGTCGTTTATGGCGAAACGCTTTATGTTGAAATGCATTATGCTCACAATTGTTGAACTTTTGAGATCTTTATGTTCAATCGCATTATCCCGAAACGCATTACGGTAAACTACAGATTTTTATGTCGAAATGCAGATTTTTTATGTTCAACTGCTTTAGGGTGAAATGGGTTATGTTGAACGCTGTTCTCCCCAATAATTTAATTTTTTGGAAATTTGATGCGCCGCGCCGTTGAGAGATTTAGGCTTCAAGCATAGTCGTTCGGTCATCCAGGTTTAGCCATGTTTCCTTATTCCACTCGGGAGTCTCCAAATTTCTTGCCATCATCAAAAAACAATAACTTCTTTAAGGACGTTAATAAAGCCTTTGAATCTATCAATTAAAATAATTTTCCGCTAGGTCACAGCTATAAAATAACACTGTTGCCAACGTATTTATTTTTATTTCATAATTGCTACTGCTGTGCTACCTTAGGGGCTGACTTTTCATAAAAATTCCTTATAAAATATAAGTAATTAATTGAAAATTAGATCGTTTTAACAAGTGCTCTAAAACGACATTTTTTTTCTTTCTTAGGGGCGTCTAAGGGTAAAACTTTCACCGGACGTTCCTACGTTTGCACAATTAAATCACGATTCTACTCTTTTAACCTTTCTTCCATATTAAGACATCCGTAGACATTTTTTTAAAATTATATCTCTGACCTGGTATTTCAAATAAGTTTTCGCAATAAGATGAGGAGAAAAAAAAATTTAATAAAAAGTTGTAGTCAAAAATGAGGATTTAAAAATGAAATCGGGGAAAAGTGATTTTCACGGGTTATGAAAAAAGTATATTTTTTTGTTAAAGGGGAAGTTTTTTAAAGGTTTTTTTTTTTTGTCGTGGGGTAAAGGATGAAGCGTGTTAAGGCGGAAGTGGGGCGCATGTAGTCTTCCTTCCTGAGCCGGGATTGGCGCCCCCCCGAGTCCCGCAAGATGGCCGACGCCTCAACCCCTAAGCTTTTGAATAAAGCCCTCCCTCCGAGGCGACTCTCACGCGGAGAATAATCAAGGAGACAATATCAACTCGAGAGCGGAGGGTGGGCTTTTAATGTTGTTTAAAGACTCGTATATCACGGAGGCTTCTGACATCAGCGTCAAGAGGGATTTGTGCCCATTGTAACCGCGTCGACCATTCATTATCGCGAAAAGCGGAATTCATATTACTAAATATTATTCCGGCCTTTACGTTCCCTTCACCCCAACGCCCTTTTCAGCCCTCCTTCGCACCCTCTTGAATTAATTAACTCATCTTATTAAAACACCGCTTTATTGATACTCCAAACTCAATTCCCAACCTCCTTATAATCTAGAAGAGACTCATAACCACTATTACCAACCTCCCATCTATCCAACTAATTTTCAAATATGATGATCACCTTCCCAAAGTGTGATCCCTTTGGGGCTAGAATGTCAGCAGAAAAACTTGGAAAAAGATCACCAGAAAAAAAGAAATGAAACTCGGAAAAAAGTGCGTTTTTAGAGCTTTCCCAAAACTCTACGGGCATTTGGCTAAATATTGGAGGTTTTACTTAATGTTCAGTAAATTTTGATTAGCGAAAAACGTAAAATAAAGGTTTTCAGACCAAATAATGTTATGGCTGCGATTTTTCGACAATTTTTGTGCCCAAAAATATTAATTTTCCCATCAAAATTATGTCCCCTTATCCAGTTTTTAGGATAGGGTCTTTTAGACTCCTTAAAGGAAAAGTGATCATTGATCTTTACCAATCAAGAGGTTGTCTGTGGTGCCGGCCATCCTTCAAGCCATCGCCAGCTTTTTCCGGAACCCTTCACTGCCGCAATTTTCATCCAATTTTTACCAAAATTTCACAGAATCTTCCTTTCACGATTATCTTGAAAATTCCTAGAGCGGAAATTATCCTTTACCTTTTCACTAAAACTCCTTAGGTATCAAAAAAAATTTCGATAGTTCGAAGAAAGTTGTTCGCCCCTGTTTCGTATGGCTTTGTTGGGCGAAGACTTTCATTTTTGATGCCTTGGTATTTCACATATTTTTTATAAAACATGTGTGGTCTATGTTGAGTATAATCTCAATAATGACACTTCGTAAAATTAGTAGCAATTTGCTAAAAGGCCTAATCCTCTACCGCCCAGAAAGCGTGAGAAGCCTTTGCGGTCTTTCAAATCGGGATAATAAAATATTATAATAATTTCGGAGTAAAGCCCCTTTTGGAAGGTGTCGGCGTGATTTATAGCGTCCGCATTTTTTTAGGGAACCTCATAAAATTCTTTGAAATCGACCGCTAAATATTTAGACTGAATTCTGATGGTAAATAAAAGAGGATTTTCGTTTGAAATGGTTGCGCAGACGTGAAATGGTTTAAGTGGTTTAGAGGGGGTGGGTTTTTCTGAGAGGGTGGAAAGACGGAGGCGGCATTGGAGGCGTGAAAAGCGGAGAAGTCATGCCGAAATGTGGACAGTTCGGCATCATGAGCTTTTTACAACAGCACGTCGACACCTCGCGCACACCGACCATCCCATGATTTATAACGGTTTTTAAAAATCTTAAAATAATCAGCATAAAATTTTTTTTTTCCTAGATCCTTATGAGTTGTTGAACGCGCAAGTAGTCGACTCGTAGCGCAGGGTTCTGGACAAATTCAACTCTGGCAGTTTCTTCTCGAGTTGCTTTCCGATTCGAGCAACGCGTGCATCGCCTGGGAAGGAGCAAACGGCGAATTCAAACTCACCGACCCGGACGAAGTCGCACGGAGATGGGGAGAAAGAAAATCGAAACCGAATATGAACTACGATAAACTCAGCCGCGCTTTAAGGTAATTTTTTAAATCAGGTATATTTCGGACAAAAATTAGTGGCATATACAATTTTCTTAGGTCAGTGAGGATTCTATATGTCCAATTTCCGCTAATCTAAATTATTGCTTGGCGATCGTTTTATGCAGCAAGCAGTAGCATTCGTTGTCCCTTTACGCAGCTACATCAAATCGATTCATATTAGTGGCTCAAATAAAAACTTAAGGAGAAAATTAAGTTTCACTCCGTTTAATTCAAGCTTGCTAATTGTTCTGACCAATTTTGTCCTATTTTATAAGGTGATGGCATTGTACTTGCTATACTAATCTTGTTTGCTTGTTTCAGATATTACTATGACAAAAACATTATGACAAAAGTTCACGGTAAAAGATACGCTTACAAGTTCGATTTTCACGGTTTGATGGCTGCATGTCAGGCTCAGGCACAGTCGAGCGGCTCACCACGCGACTATACCGGAGAACTCGGGGGACTTTACCAGTCGGCGGCGGCTGCCGCGGCTGCTGCGGGCACTAGTCTTCTTCAGTCACCGACTTCCGGGCCACCGGGGATTCTACAACCTCCTCCTTCATATTGGGCGTCCACCGGCCTATCTTCTATTTACATGCCACCTCCCCGATATCCTCATTACACCCCGCATACGACGACCAACTGACTCGTCGCATCCCATATTTCCAGTTCCTAAAACTCTTCTTTTAATTCTCTCTCTTATCTCATAAAAATTTAAATTTTAAAATACTAGACATCTTTTAAATTTAATTTTTTTTCGGAAAGGTACTGAAATGAAAATTATCTATGTTCATAGAAAGCTGCAATTTGTTGAGTTCTAAAAGAATGCGGCAGCGCCACTGTAGCAAACGCAGCAGCCGCCATCTTTCATTTCAGTTTCTTTGCCATAAAAGAAGATATTCCTCAAATATTTGGCCACCAAAAGGCCTAAAAATACTTTAAATGTACCTGATTTCTAACAATAAATCAATAATTGCTCTATTCCTTTTCTCGATTAGAGCTTACTTGATTTTATTGTTAGATTCTCTTCTTTTTTTAGGTTGGAAACTTATAAATGTTTTAACCTCTAAATAAGTACAATATTGTGAATAATGTAAATAATGTTAATATCAGTATAAGTAGGTCAATAAACAAATTTTTCAAATATTGAGTTTTATTAACCATTTATTCAAAATAAATTAATTCTGGGTGAATAGCTAAGGCTGCTAATTGTAATATACGCCTTTCTTTCACTACTCCTTAATTTTGGCGATGCACTTTTTTGCCTTCTGGCGAATGTAAGAAAACTAATATATTACCTTCCTGTTTAACATGCTAGTCGTATTTAAAAAAAAAAACCTTCAAGTCTGCACAACCCTGGATTGTGGGACTCCCATAAACGTGCAAACACAACTTTCACATATAAAAAGTTTAAACAGAAAACGAAAATTAGAAAAAATACTGCACTTGCATAAATAGCACGAAATTACAGTAATTTTTAATGAAAGTCTAATGAAAGTCAAGTAAAAAGTGTAGGAGAATGAAAATAAGGAAATAGTCCACCTGATGAGGCGTATTACGCCAAACCGGTCGTGGAATATCCGTTTTTTTCATTCTTTCTCCCTCTGTAACTTTTAATAGTAATTTTTAACTTCCTTAAATTTCATCAGAAGCGTTCGGATGAAGAGAAGCCTCGATTAAGAGAAACAACGTAAGAAACTTGACAGTGGCTCGTTCTAGCGACAGCAACTGGGAGTACCAAGATAAGTACATAATTATGTGACTTCTATTGAATTCTTTATTTAATTCATTCAATTAATTAATTAAACATAATTAATAAAACTAATTATTAATTCACGTTCAAGATTTACGCTAGAAGAAAAAGACATTATTACTTTAAAATACTTTGAATTTACTAAACAATGTTTGTTTTGGACAGAACTATTAAATTTTACAATTACTTATATCGACAGGTAAGCCATTAATTTTTCTAGCTATCCTTAAATGCCTATTGCTTACAATGGCACATCTTTTTGGTATTTTATAATCATTTTATGTTTAAAAAATTATTTAAAAATAGTACATACTTTGGTATTTTACAATTTCGAGTTTTGTGCTTTTTTCTTACGAACAAAATGTCTAAATACTAGTGTTTTTTTGGCATTAAAACATGATTGAATAAATAAATTTTTTTATTCTTAGAATAAAATACTGATAATTGAAGTGGGCCTCCAATAAAAATTTTTGAGCGATTTTTTAAAATAAAATATCGCTATTTATGATATACATATATGTATTGTATTAATCGAAGGGCACGACTTTATGTGCGTCATTGTCAAGCAGTAGGTTCCTCGTGCACTAAAAAAAAAAGAAAAAATTATTACTGTGTATATAAATAATTTAAAAAATGCTTTTCTAGGCAATATTACTCCCTAGACCTTCTCCCAAAAACCGTACATGGAGGGTAATCCAATTCAACTCTTCTAAGAAAGTTAAATAATAGCAATAAGGATTTAAAATGAGAAAGTTTTCATTTAAATTCCAGTTTTCAGCCTATTTATTTGCAGAAAAAAAAAATGTTTTATGATCCGCTGAACTGATTAGAAATAGAAGATTTATGAAACTTTAATCAACTACTATCTTTGTTATTATTTCCCTTAAAAATAAAAATAAAAGGTAAAACTTTCTGGTCTATCTACCTTGATTAAAGAAAAAAGTAAAAGTTTAACAGACATCTGAATTAATTTTGGATCTAAGAAGTTTGCATCTTGGCGCAATGGAAATTTGGGGTAAAAATATCGTCGCGTTAATTCTATCACCGGACAAGTCATTTTTGTCAGTTTTGAGTTAGCCATTGTTTCTGATGGTAAATTTGTGGTGGATCGAATTCCGTTGGCAGTTTAACCCTATAATCAACAGAAAACGCGCAATTCACGATTTAGCCAACAGGTAATGCATTGATTCAAATGAGAAAATTAATCTGTATTTTGGCTCTCCTGAAAACCTTGGAAAAATGACTTGTCCGGTGTTAGAATTAACGCGACGATATTCTCCCTTATCCCAACGGATATGCTAATTAGCTAGAACTTTTATTTTAATGTAAATTAGTCATTACGTATCAGGGGTGTGTTCCCCATAGCAACTGCAAATTCTTCTAGTCCTCGTATTCTATTGCATGAAGATGTGCAGGGTACACCCTTGAATCTGATACCCTCGTCGGCGATGGTCGCAGCAAAATAGCAGGCGCTCATAAAATGGCTACATCGAGCTTGCCCTAAAACATCAAAATAAAAAAAAAGGTTAAGTCGATAGTCTTACGTATTCTTCGTCCTTCTCGACGGCAATCGGGTTGCATCCGGCCGCCGTTGACGCAGAAGTCGACATGTCCGACTTGAGGATTTTCCCCGAGAAGTCCCGCGTTTGTATGGATAACTTGAACGACATGTGCGTCGTCTTTGGTTAACCTAAACGCTTTCCCTCCGTATCTATCCACTAAAGGTCTCGCCGGATCCAAACCTTAAAATTATGACAGACAAATTACCAAGAGAGCGATTTTATTTATAATTAGCAGAAAAGAAAGAAGCCAAGAAATCGTTATTGCATAATTTATTTCGTCGAGTGAAAGATTTCCGCTTGAGGCGTTTTGGCCCTGAAGTGAAAGTGAGATCTAGTTTTTTGTCAAGTTCAAGGCGACGAAACGGTTTTTTATAAAAAGGCTCTTTTCAGTATTGTGTACCGTTCATATTCGTTTTACTGTTACTTTTCAAGGAGATTAATTAGGATGGGTCAGTGCTTTCGTTTTACGGGAAACTGGTTCCGACGCCCACGGCGACTTTCATACTTGAAACGGATACTCGCCCTTTTTTGGCAGCAGGATCAAAACAAATTAAGGCAGAAAGTCTTCCAAAATTCCTTTGGGCCTCATCCTTTTTAAGAGGTTGAAATCGAAGAAAATAAAGGAGAAATGTGAAAAATGGACGTTTTTTAAAAAGTGGGTTTATCGCATGATAGGGTCCATCAGGAGTCGTAAAAATGAAAGTGCTTTACGAAAGTTACAGTTGAAGAACATGTTATACGAAAGCGTCAACCGACTTACCGATGATTTTGTGCATTTTGATGTGCAGATGGTTGCTGATCATTCCGCAGATGTGGGCCCGAGGGAATGCCGACGCAAACAGTTTCGGACGCTTTGGCCCCGTTGTGGGTCAAGTACGAGTAAAATTGGGCCGAACACTGGGCGACCAGACGCGTGTTGCTGATTGACGATAAGTAACAAGGAAAAAGAGCGATCTGTTCGTAGTCGACGGTAAAAACGTTATAATCCCCACGATTTAAATATGCTGAAAAAATAAATCGTTATTACAAACTTAATAAAAAGCGTGTTTTTTTAAAGCGGATCCGACCTCAAAATTCAACCAAGTGTCAGAGAGGGAAGATGCCTACAATTACTTTCCTATATTTGAGCACTAAAAATCGTCGGAAAATTTTTTACAAATGCAAGTTCTCGTTAGCTTTGGAATGTCTATACGGTTTTGGGAGCTGTTTTTCTGAAAAAGTTATTCTTTGGAAAATGGAAAGCTTACTTTTCGACTAAAAATTTTTTCCAAAAAAACCGCTAGCCATTTTGTAGGCTTTGACGAGCTCTTTCCAAAAATATGTTTATATAAAAAATCTGATGAATAGTTTCGTCGTAATCCATTCACAAAGATTTGAATAAAAATGCCGGGAGTAAAAGAAACTATCCCCCTTTCAAGGTCAGAGACTGGATCGCAATTTTTTTGCCTTTGGAGAACTCATAGGGTCAAAATGACCAACTTTATAATTTTCGGCAATTAATAATTATTTAAGGCAATTATGGCTTATCTCCATTTCATACGAAACTTTTTTTGGTTCCAACAAAATTGAAA
The DNA here is from genome assembly GCA_014119065.1 of Orius insidiosus. Classification (NCBI taxonomy): domain Eukaryota; kingdom Metazoa; phylum Arthropoda; class Insecta; order Hemiptera; family Anthocoridae; genus Orius; species Orius insidiosus. Next base: position 157,978 of record JACGAQ010000217.1, read on the forward strand.
GTAAGTACTTTTTTTCTGCAGCATTCAAAATTCGTGGAAACAGTCAAAATAATGGAGGTTGCTAACTTTTTTTTTGTACCATTTCTCATAATTAACGTAACGAAAGAATTAACAAATTGAGTGAAATGGATTAATTAGAATCACGGTTCGATTTTGTGGGTTTCACTTTTTCTTTGACATCTCAATTAATTCGACAAATTTCGATTGAAGGTGTATTTCATCCTCTACTCTCTATTTCGGTACAGAATCGTGTAAAGCTTTTTTCCCCTCTCTTCTTACGATTAGATCTTAAAACCTTTTTATTTTTCGCTAAGTAACTTTCACCGAAAATCCGAAAAGGAGTTTAGCAGGCATAAAAACGGCGGTCAATGGGAAAACGCGTGACGTCACGTGGGTCAGTTTAAAAACGGATCTTGAAAAAATAAAACGGAAATCTATCAATCATCGATCATTCTGGGATACATTAAAAGTAAAAGTTTGAAAGTCTTTTTAAATTTTATTTATGTCTTAATTATTAAGAGCGTAGGCTTAGGTTTCACCGACATCAACTCGTTTTCATAAGCAAACTAAATAATTGACTTCCTTTAAAAATGATCTTTGTTTATCGAACATAAAAAATGTGGTACAACAATTATTTTAGGTTTTTGAGCATGGCGATAGTCACTTTAAAATTAACTTACCATCTCTTATGTAAGTCATAGGCTCTTTCCTTTCAGTCCCGTTAAATCCGTGGATTAAAGACTTTCTTTTTCGGGATCCCAGCCGCTATAACGCAGAGGGACGTCGCTTCTTATGTCCAAAAGTTTCCTTCTTCCAGTGACACTAAAAAAAAAAAATTTCACTATCCGATAAGGACCTTAACATGTTTTCGCTCTATAAAAACCTGTTTAAAATTTTTTTAAAAATAAAGAATTCCTTCAGAAGTAAAAGAATGGATTAAAAACTGAATTCCGTCCGTATAAAAGGCCATAAAAGATGTTTACGGGCAATAAAAAATTCTTTAGCTTTTTTTCCTTCTTCTCCTTACCTTGAATAGAAGAAAATCGAATATCTTTATCTGGAAGTTCTTTTTTAAAACACATTTCCAGTATCGAAGATCAAGTGCGTTGAATAGAGTCGCCAAAGCTCCTGAAAAAAATAAAATAATGATGAATTAATAAATAAAAAAGTTTAAGGAGAAAAGATTAAGATTTCCCAATTTTCAAAGAAATCCCCTAAAAATATCAAGAAGTTTAGTTCATTTGTATGAAAATCAGGTCAAAAGGAGAGAAAACGCCTGAAAAAAATTTTTATTCTCTACGCTGGAAAAGAGGTGACTTTTATAGTAAAAGTTCAATGTCTAATATGAAAAACGTTAATTGATACATGAATCACGTGGAAAGCCGTCAAACTAGTTAAGCTTCTTTGAAATTCAACGCATTTCTGGAACCTTCTTCGCAGACCGATTTGCAAAAGCGGTCATTTAGAAAGTTATTTTATTCCGTCAAACTATTTTTTTAACACTAGAAAGTAAAAGGGATAAAACCAGGTTAAAAAAGTGTTCAGACACATTCGCGAAAAATCAAGGAGCCAATAAATCGCATTCACTTCTTAATTCCATTTTTCCTGATCTGATTGATTTACGACGGCTAGATAACAGATAAAAGCCATAGTTTTCGGATTTATTATGCTTTCTCATTCATAACGAAGTTTTCATTTTCTTCCAAATTGGATCAAAAAGCCAATAGAAAAGTTTATTAATTTGGCAAAATTACTACCCAATATAAAGGAAGTCGGAAAATATCACTTTCATTTTAGTTAACAAAGACAAATTACCGACTTTTACGTGTTTAAACCGGAAAAACATTGGGATAAAAAAAATACCCAAACCTTTTATTGGCCATTATGTGGTTTTTCTAGTCGCGTGGAAAGCGGTTTGCGGTCACGTCTTCCAGACGTGGCTGACGAATATATATTTTAATTTAATTAGTTAAAAAAATATTTAAACAATTTTTAAAAATTATATAAAGTGAAAATTTGTTACGGTTTTTGAGGTGACACCGTGCAAATTTTCCGGACCAGTCTTCCAAAACGGAAGACTTCTTAAAATTGAAGTGTCGGAATCAGTGTAATTAAAAAAATTACTTTCACGTTATCTAATTAGTCAAAAGTCGCGGTTTAAAAATTTCAAAGGCCTAAGAAAATTTTCTGTAATATTTTTTAAAAACGTTTTTTCTGAGACTTTTCTTCGTTGTACTAGACCTTAAAAAATAATTAATTGGTTAATTTAAAAATAAAATCTCGAGAACTTTTTAACCCACTTTAGAAGTTATGTTAACAATGCAGAAGAAAGACGCTTTACGAGATATCCAGTTTTCCAGCGAAAGCCTTAACTTCTTTGACCTATAGAATTCCTTGAAAAATTTTTCTCTTCCACGGTTCCTCAAAAAAGTGGGCGTTTTGGGTAATAAATAGGCAAACGTGGTCAGCGTCCGGCAGTGACCTATGGTAATGAACTTGACTTCGTGAAGTGAAAGAAGTTTATTTTCTCTACTTAAAAATTAGGAAGCTCAAAACCTGAATCAAATGAAAGCCTAAGTTTAAAAAAGAAAAAGTGATAAAAAAAATCTTACAACATTTTATCATTCACATGGATATTTACTCAACAAAAGCACCCGATATCCCTTATGAGAAAAAAAAATCTTTTTCACCTTTGAGGACAAAGAAAAAAAAAAACAATAGAATTACCCAGGTTTACTTTTCAAATATAAAAATTTTATGAACATCAAGTAATCTAAAGAAAATTACACAAACGATGAGAGTCATGATCTTTCAATTACTTTTCAAGATTATAGCCTTCCAGACGAACATTTTCTATTAAACAGAAGCTCCGTAGGATTTTCTTGAGTTAAACTTTCACAAAGAGGAAAAAAATCTATTAAAGATAATTAATGATTGAATTAAAGTATTTAAGAGGTCGATTGTAGTAGTATTCAAATATTGTTTAATTGAGGGAAAAAAGTAAAATTTATATTTATAAAAAATAGAAAGTGTCTCATAAATGAAAACTGAACCATCGTAAATGCTCGACATTTTCAAAGTTCAACAGATTTTTACCCAGAAAACTGAACCATCGTAAATGCTCGACATTTCAAAGTTCAACAGATTTTTACCCAGATGAAGCAGACCGTTACTTTAAGGAAATATTCAAAAAATTATCTGGAGATATGTTAAAAAAGCATTTTTCGGGACTAGCGGTTTTGAACGATTTCTAATAATTAAAACACTTTTTTTCGCGCTACACGCATTGAGGAGTTTGGATTGTATAGAGAGAAATGTGAATTAAATTATGATTAATAAAGTATTACTACTTATTAACTTCCTCAAAGAAGTTATTTGACACCCTCCGAGATATGTATCTGGGAAGGGGACCCCAGACCCCGTAGAGGAAAACTGATTAGTGATCTTGCAGATCATGAGGTTGTCTGTGGTGCCGGCCGTCCGTCGCGAATTTCATTCCGGCATCACGACCGCAGTTTTCATCAATTTTCACCAAATTTTTACATGTTCTTCCTTTCGTAGCAACTTAAAAAATGACAAGAGCTTTTTAAGAAATTCGCAAAAATGGCGGAGATATTTCTGTCTAAAGTTCAGATTTATCGGCCTTTTTTTCCGCAATTTTTGAACGGTCAGAGCTATTGAGCCTCTGGTAGACGGCTCATTACTATTTCCCTCCTTAAACTTCCCCTCCTTTACTTCCCCCTCCATATACTTCCCCTCTTTAATACTTCCCCCTCCTATATTGTTCCTTCTCTTTGAGGAAGTTTTCGTTGGAAGCTCTTCAAACTAGTACTTTTTTTAATGTAAACCTTGGCCTAAAAAAAATAAAAGAACATGAAAAATTTTTTAAAAAACTTAACCTCTGGTAGACGGCTCTTAATTTCCTCCTTAAACTTCCCCTCCGTTATACTTCCCCTCTTTAATACTTCCCCTCCTTTCTTATACTTCCCCTCTTTAATACCCCCCTCCTTGATACTTCCCCCTCCGTTATACTTCCCCTCTTTAATACTTCCCCCACCTATATTTCCTTCTCTTTAAAGAAGTTTTCGTTGGAAGCTCTTCAAACTACTACTTTTATTATCTTTTCCCGCGAGGATCGAATGGAAAAATTCAGGCTTATTCTGGAATGGGGAAAAATCCCTTAAACAGGTACATATTCAAGAATAGGACCCCCAATTGCTATTCAATTTTTCTAAGCAATTTCTGCATTCTTACTTTTTATAAATATTAAGGCCCAGGGGATATTAACACTAACCTAAAGGAAAAGAAAAAAATCGGACTTCGTTGCCCCTGATAGTCGAGGGCGTGGGTTCGAAAACCATTTGGGGTCGTTTTTTTTTTTTTTTTCGTTTGATTTATAAGGTTTATTATTTGCTGCATTGTTCCTAAAAAACATACTCTACTAAACTGTTTTTTGACAAAACGAGACCACTTTTTAAAATGTATCATTTTTCAAAGAGACGTCTTTTTCAAAAGCTAACCTGTGAAATCGTCTTTATTGTAACTAAAGAGCCGATCGCGTGTCACGGCGTGACTTTCGTAATCCTTTAAGTCCCCGAAAACGGGATGTGCCTTCCCATTGTAGGCACAAAACGTTCAGGATTACCCCGTTGATAATTTACCCTCAGGTTTCATGCCTTGTTAACACTATTCAAAACTAGAAAAGTCAACTTTCTTCATCATAATTGTTCGACACGATTTTCTGTTGTTTCAATTAGATAAAATCCATTTAAAAGTCTTCAAAGGTTCACTCGGTTCACTCATATCTAAGAAAGTGGTCACGTAAAAATTAAGTCACGTCGCCGCTATTACTTTTGTTTTTGTCTTGTTAAAGAAGTACACAGCTTGAAAAATGATCCTTAAATCCAAAATTAGTAGACAAAAACTAAAAAGAGTTCAGAAACCAAAGCAGAAAAACAGAAAGCATTACACGTTTATTATTGTATAAATAACTTCATAAGCCGGAACAAAGGGAAGTAAAAGGTAAATAGCTTCGTGACATCGACCTTAAGTAGGATATGGAGAAAACAGCCATACCTTCTACATACACATTTCTCGGGTCAGCTAGTGTGATAAAGAGAAATTTTCTTTACTAACTGGTTACTGGACAATCAAAAATGGAAAAAGAAGAAGAAAAAATGTCCCATAAACCTTTTTTCCTCGTCTTTTACGAACTAATTAAAAAATAAATCTGACTAGCACTTATCAAAAAGTGGTTTATCAAAAATTACACTTTTTGGTTTTTTTTAAATAAAAATAATTTTTACTCACCGTTTGCAAATAAAATGAGAAAATCGTGAAAAACTGTGCTGGAGTTGAAAATCTCATTATCGACGTCGAAAAAGAAGGATAAAAAATAAAATTTCTCACAAAAACAAAGTCATGATATCACAAAAACGGTCCTTTGATGGTTTAATAAAATATTCATTACGACACATGACTAGTAAAATTCATTATCGTTTAGAACTTCTTTTTCTCTTATTTCAAGTTAACGATAGAAACCCCGAGTTGAATCTGACCGGGAGTCTTCTAGCCCCAGTTCCTCCCGTTTGTTTTTTTCCTTAGGGAGAGAGTATCAACCAGGGTTTGCTGGATGGTGGGGACGCTATAAAAAAAAAGTTGTTCCGAATCGGATGTCGATTTCCGAACCAACAATCGTTACTTCCAATTAAGAAATTTTTACAAAAAAAGCAGAAAATAATTTATTTACTGAGTTATTACTACCACTGCATCTAAGATTAAGATTAAGGAGAGGGTCTTCCGGAACCCTAGATTCTTTAGCAAGTTGTAATTGCGATCTTTACCTATCGCGGCGTTTATGGTGCCGGCAGACCGTCCGCAGCTTATTTATTTATTTTTTTTTTTTGGAGGGGGGGATCTTTTGGTTTAATTTCTGGAGCGAATGAAGTTATTAGATTTGAAGAGATTTCAGGACAGTACTTATAGGGAGGCTTTTCAGGCTGGCAAACTCATACTTTGTGATCAGGTTTACCAATTTTTTAAAAACCGATATTGGGATTGCAGTTATGGTATTTTGCTTTGGTCATAAAGTACTGTAGCAACATAATTCAACAAAGCAACAAAATTCGTGAGTCCTGAAGGACTCTGAAAATTGTGTCAACAGTCAACGAACTTAAAACAAAATTATGATATGATACAAAAGCATTCCGGTACTTATTATAATTTTTTTTTATTATAAACATGATCGATCTCTATGTTTGATTATAGGGGCGTGAAATTTCTTTCCTGTCCTTGTCATCAAGGATTTTATTTTTTTAATTTTCCCATGCAATATTCCCTGTTAAAGTGAGAGTTGATAATAATGTAGGTTTTATTCGAAGGCCTCTTTAGCCAATCGCCCGCTTTTTTTCTATCCAAAAAAAATTATCAGAGCCGAATTAGTAGGTACCTACAATATCGGTGTCTCAGAGAGTATTTTAGCCCTCATCACTGAAATTGATAGGTCTAATCTAACCAAGAAAAAATAGCGTCTAATTTTTCGTTTAAGTCGGATATCATATATTCTTCGGCCAAGTAATCCCTCCCTCTTACTTAATTGTACTTATAAGCCCCCCCCCCCTTATGTTACTTAATTTTAAATAAATTACCATTTATTTATTACGCTGATAATAAAAATATTTCAAAAAACCTTATCAAAGTTTTGTAGTTCTTGAAAAAAAATTCTAGCATTTTACAACGTTTTTTCTTATTCATTGGATATTTCCGATATGCTTCTAAATTATTTACCATTTTGATCATTTTGATGTTCAATCTGGCGAACTTGAAAGGTAAAAAAATGTCTATTAACATTCTTACAAATTGATATTTTTTAATAATTTCTTAGTTGGTTCATCGCAAAAAGTGGAGCAAAACCGCAAAAAGGCTTATGGCGCTTTTCGAAGATAAACCAGTAATCTTGAGGTTTCCGAATCCAGAAGACTGGACATATTAATGGAAAGGTTAAAAAAACACAAAATTTAATAATGTGCGATTATTGAAAGTGGTGTAGGTAATATTTCATTTAATAAAGTCAGGAAAAATTTACCTCGAGTTTTTTTTCCTTGTAATCTTCACGAAAATTATTTTTCTCAAAAAAACGTCAATTTATTCCGTCATGAGACCTGAACATTAAATAAACTTTCGCCGGGAAGAAGGCCCAAAAAGCCCTTTTATAATTTAATAGCTCTTATCTAACTAAAAATAAAAATATAACGTCTTATTTTTCGTTTAAGTCGGATAAGATATCATGTTCTCTTCAGCCTCCTAATCTCTCCCTCTCATTGAAAATTGTGCATTCAAGAAGGATGGAACCTCAAGGAAGAAATTGTTAAACAAATAACAGGCTCAAAACTAATCATGGTGGATGGATTTTGAGAAAAAAAATGGAATTTTTTCCCCCTACGTTTCTTATTGTTTAAATAAATTAACGTTCATTTATTACACTGATAATAAATATATTTCGAAAAACACTATCAAAACGTACTTATAGTTTCGTTGTTCTTGAAAAAAATTCTAGCATTTTGAACGTTTTACTTATTCATTAACTCCGATATGCTTCTAAATTATTTCATTGTTTTGATCATTTTGATGTTGAATCTCGTATGGAAGGTAAAAAATTTATACAACATTCTTCCAATCGATTATTCTTAAATTTCTTCGTAGGTTCTTCGGAAAAAGTGAAACGGAACCTGTTTAATTTCGGAGATAAACCAGTAATGAAGACGTTACCGAGCCCTAAAGACTTTCAATTATTCTTTGGAGTGTTGCAAGACCCCAATTATTAAATTAATTAACGTGCGATTATTGAAATTGATGTGATTTTATAAATAAATCAGAAAAAATTTGCGTCAAGTTTTTTTTTTTTTTTTTTTTTTTTTTTTTTTTTTTCCTTTTCTTACTAAAAACATTATGACAAGGGTCTTCCAGGCCCTTTATAGGGAAATCCCTAAAACCTGACATGAAGCGTAAAACAATAACTTCTAAAGGAAAGTTAAAAATTTTAAGTGTACCTACACGGCCCTTACTAAAAATTTAGGTTTCTTGATTAAAAATTGAGTTACCTTTTTTTTTACCCCGCAGCGCTTCCTTATCGATTCGGTTTTCGTGGCAATAAACTCAAGTAAATTGCATGACATTTGCCCTTAGCGATATATTATTTAATTTATTTCAAAATTTCTTGTATCTTTATTATTTTGAATGGTATATAATACATAGAATGGTCTCTTCGATTGTTATTTGCGATGTTGAGACTCCTGAATATTTTCATCCTCTTATTTCTAAAGGGCGGCCTTGCAGCGGAAAACTCCGACGAATGTGCCAAGTATAAGAAGTACACAGAGGACTATGAATGCGATTCAAAACTTATTAAGTGCTACACGGTCAAGTAAACATTTATTTATCTATTTTTTTAAATGAAAACATTTTATTTAAGAGAGGAAATCAAATATGACTTTAAAAAGGACGAGTTGATCTACTACAATAAGAGATTTTTCAAAGATTTAAGGACTTTTTTGATATTCCCAGATTTCAATCAAGATCGCGAATCGGACGACGTAAAGGACATGATATCCGGTATAATTTTTATTTTTTACTTTTACCCATCGACTTTTCTAAAGCAATTGTTCCCTAAGTGTAGTAGGCAGACTCCTTGAGGGTCCGCCAAGCCTGGGGAAAAACATCACTGGAAACTAAGAAAGGAAACCAGAAATAATAAATTAGCGATTTTACGTTTATAAGTTTTTCAAGTTGGATTCCGGGCGCTTTCTACAAAAAAAATTATTTTACAGGAATTTCTATACTTATTAATGTTTTTTAGACAGGGGAACCCCATTTACACAGAATTTCTAGGAGCTTTTCACGGTTTTTTGACAGAGAAACCCAATTTTGCAGGATTTTTGATAGTTTTTCTCGGTTTTGAGACAAAAAAATCCCATTTTCAAAGTGTTTTTGGTAATTCTCTAGTTTTTTTAGTTAATTTTTTTTTTTTTTTTTTTGACGGGGAAACTCCCAACTCCTTTTTTACAGGAGTTTTCCACGCCTTATTGACAGAGACCAAATTTTGCAGGATTTTCGATAGTTTTCCTCGGTTTTTTGAAAAAATAAATTCCCATTTTTACAAAGTTTTTGGATTTTCCTAGGTTTTTTAGGGATTTTTTTTTCCTTTTCTTTTGACAGGGAAACTCCCAACTCCTATTTTACTGCATTTTCAGGATTTTTCCACGGCTTTTTGTCAGAGAAACCAAATTTTGCAGGATTTTCGATAGTTTTCCTCGGTTTTGAGACCAAAAAAATCCTATTTTCACAGTGTTTTTGGTAATTTTCCTAGTTTTATAGTTAGATTTTTTTTTTTTTTTTTTTTTTTTTTTTTTTTTGACGGGGAAACTCCCAACTCCTTTTTTACATGAGTTTTCCACGTCTTTTTGACAGAGAAACCCAATTGTGGAGGATTTTCGATAGTTCCTCTCGGTTTTGAGACAAAAAAATCCCCTTTTTCACAGAGTTTTTGGTAATTTTCCTAGTTTTTTTTTAGTTTTTTTACAGGAACTTTCCCCGGCTTTTTGACAGAGAAACCCAATTTTGCTGGATTTTCGATAGTTTTCCTCGGTTTTGGGACCAAAAAAAATTCCATTTTCACAGAGTTTTTGGTAATTTTCTTAGTTTTTTAGTTAGATTTTTTTTTTGATGGGGAAACTCCCAACTCCTTTTTTACGGGAGCTTTCCACGGCTTTTTGACAGAGAAACCAAATTTTGCAGGATTTTCGATAGTTTCCTCGGTTTTTTGAAAAAATAAATTCCCAATTTTTACTAAGTTTTTGGTAATTTTCCTAGTTTTTTTTTTTTTTAGGTTGATTTTTTGTTCTTTTCTTTTGACAGGGAAACTCCCAACATCTATTTTACAGCATTTTCAGGGTTTTTCCACGGCTTTTTTTTTTTTTTAGAGAAACCTTTTGCAGGATTTTCGATAGTTTTCCTCGGTTTTGAGACCAAAAAAATCCTATTTTCACAGTGTTTTTGGTAATTTTCCTAGTTTTATGAGTTAGATTTTTCTTTTTTTTTTTTTTTTTTTTTTTTTTTTTTTGACGGTGAAACTCCCAACTCCTTTTTTACATGAGTTTTCCACGTCTTTTTGACAGAGAAACCCAATTTTGCAGGATTTTTGATAGTTTTTTAGTTTTTACAATAAAAATAAAATTTATTTTTCAGCTTTTTATCAGCGTTATAATACTGGAAGAAAGAGACATGCCAACATGGTCGTGTGTGAATACGGCTCAGTGATAGAAGGAAAATGTTTCAAGCAGAGCGTAAAAAATTTGTCTTATATCGGAAAATGCGTCGCTAAAATAATAAACGCTTTGGTAGAAGTCGGCCTGTATGTGATCGGAAATGGAATAGGAGCTGCTCTAATGAAACCTTTCGGCCTACGTTATAACACGAGCGAAATTATAAGAACGACAGGTTTTCTACAGCGTAGTTTTTTACAATTTTTGATTTTTGTTTTTCTTTAGCGTTGGATCCAGCTGGTTCACCATACGGAGTTCCGGACACTGACTTGATTTCTTTGGAGAAAAATAATATCTCCCATTATAGAGACTGTTTCCATACAAACGGAAATAAATACGCGATCAAATGTGGTATCAGCGACTTTTACTACAATCTTGACCGAAAAATTCAACCTGGATGCGAAAGTAATTTTTTTAAGAATTCATCAAAATTCGAATTATTTTTAAGATGGAACGGAGTTGGAACAGAAGGAATGTTCTCATGAAAGGATGATGAAGTACTACACAGCGTCCATCCGAGATGAAGAAGAATTTTACGGCTTTGTATGTGATTATGTGAAACCCGACTACGACAAAAAGTGTCCCAACGTTAACGCATGGTTCCCAAGTGGTTTCGCAACAAGAATCATGTATGAACATCATTTAAAATTGAAAACCAAAGAAAAATTTGCCCTTTTGCCAATGAAAATGAGGAAGAGGTCTCTGCGGGTTGAAGCATACAATTCCCAATATAACCATCATTTTCGTTTTATCTATCTACTCAATCTACAGTCTTTTTTAATTTAATTTATTTTCAGAGAACATGGAGAATTTCAAGTAAATACAAGAGCATCCCCTCCTTACGGTTATGGAGAATATGAGAATAAAACTGAAGAGACTCAAACTGAAGAGAATAAAACTGAAGAGAATAAAACTGAAGAGAATAAAACTGGATTTAAGAGCGGGGGACAAGCTGGAGTCAATAGCGGGGACAAGCTGGAGTCAATAGCGGGGGACAAGCTGGAGTCAAGAGCGGGGGACAAGCTGGAGTCAAGAGCGGGGGACAAGCTGGAGTCAAGAGCGGGGGACAAGCTGGAGTCCACAGCGGGGGACAAGCTGGAGTCCACAGCGGGGGACAAGCTGGAGTCCACAGCGGGGGACAAGCTGGAGTCCACAGCGGGGGACAAGCTGGAGTCCACAGCGGGGACAAGCTGGAGTCAACAGCCGGGGACAAGCTGGAGTCAAGAGCGGGGGACAAGCTGGAGTCCACAGCGGGGGACAAGCTGGAGTCCACAGCGGGGGACAAGCTGGAGTCCACAGCGGGGGACAAGCTGGAGTCAACAGCGGGGGACAAGCTGGAGTCAACAGCGGGGACGAGCTGGAGTCCACAGCGGGAGACGAGCTGGAGTCAACAGCGGGAGACGAGCTGGAGTCAACAGCGGGAGACGAGCTGGAGTCAACAGCGGGGGACAAGCTGGAGTCAACAGCGGGGGACAAGCTGGAGTCAAGAGTGGGGGACAAGCTGGAGTCAAGAGCGGGGGACAAGCTGGAGTCAAGAGCGGGGACAAGCTGGAGTCCACAGCGGGGGACAAGCTGGATTCAAGAGCGGGGTACAAGCTGGAGTCAAGAGCGGGGGACAAGCTGGAGTCAAGAGCGGGGGACAAGCTGGATAAAAGGTCAATTATGAAAACAAAGTAAAATGGCGTGTTACGCACTAAAAAGAAATTCGGATGTTTTAAAATGCACCTACAAACTTACTATTCATAAATTGTTGATATAAAATAACATAAAATAGAATAAAATATGCACTAAGCTCCTGTCATACAACTCATTCGAAGTTATTCCCAATATCTTATTTTAACCTTGCTCTTGTCCATAAATCGAAAGAAAACTTCAAGGTCATCGCTGTTGCAATTTCGTTATCATACCTAATTCGTAATACATAATAATAATTAACTTTCTCAAAAAGAAAGTTACTGCAAAATGGTATTTAGAAATGATAGAATTGCATCTAGTGATGCTACAGCAACTTTGATTTGTGCCAGTAACTAAACAAGATAAGTACAAGAAGCGGAGATATCCCCTAACATCATTAAAAAAATGGTCAAAAGGGTAAGAAGTGATGTACATACAGTAAATTATTTATGAAAGAAGTCTAGCGCTACCTGTGGTTTCCCTCATAAACTAATCTAATCTATTTAAGTTGTTCAGAATTTTCACTAGGTATCTCTGACTTTCCAACTATTCAGTAATCCACAGAAATTACTATACTGTACTTCTTATATTTAAAACTAAAGGTGACCTATGTCCAAAATGACAAATTTGAACATTTTCATTTTATCAAGAGATATAAGGTGTTTTCTTGGGCATAATACTATAAAGAAAGGTCGGAAAACAGTGTTTGTAGACGAGAAAATCAAGGAAAACTACCAACAACGCGTTATAAAAAAAGGTGTTATAACCCTATAAAACGGATGTTTCTATAGCAAAGAAAATCGTGAAAAACTGCCCATAACACATTTTTTAGGTTATTAAACGCTAAACGTGATGAAGCTGGTGTTATACACCAAAAAAATCGAGGAAACCTACCCAAAATGTGTTTAAAAGGATGTCAAACACTGGAGCACTTTAGCGAAAACCAAACGGTTTTGCCACTTTTCCCTAGCTTTTTCCTTGGGTATCTACTTTCTTAGAGGAAGGCACCAAAGCAGAAGTTTTTCCTCAAAGAGGACAATTGGCAATGGAACGCACGGTTACCTTACTTCTAAAACTGCCCAAAACACATTTTTTAGGTTATAAACGCTAAACCTGATGAAGCTGGTGTTTCTACACCAAAAAAATCGAGTAAAACTACCCAAAATGCGCTTAAAAGGGTGTCAAACACTGGAGCACTTTAGCAAAAAACCAGAACGGTTTTGCCACTTTTCCTTAGCTTTTTTCTTTGAGTATCTACTTACTTTGAGGAAGGCACCAAAGCAGTTTTTCTCAAAGAAAAAATTAGGGGAAAAAATTAGGTATTCTGAATATAGTGACCAATTTCATCTGGGAAAGAGTATCTTTAAAAAATTTTGTCTTCTTAGATAAATACTGAGAGAGAAATTTTTAAACTACACCTAACCACCTTTTATAATTCCTCCCAGCTTCCATGTAACAAAATAACTTTCTCACAAGACATTGTTAACTAATCTCAAGCAATAGAATTTTTTTAAAACACTAATAGACCTTATAATTCACCTACAGGGTTTCCCTAGTTGGACCTTTATCAAGGAAATTAAACGAAGAGAAACGTGTCAGTTATTAACCGACCCAAATTTTCTCAATGCGATATATAAATTTAGATATAGTGACATTGAAAAAACATTTCCACTTCTTTAACTGCTTTTCTAATTTTAGGCCCTTTGACATCCACAAGAGAAATTAGTTAAAGGTCAGCATTTTCATGGTAACCTGAAAAAAATATTTAAAAAATAAAGGGAGAAAAAATAAATAAAGTCATTCATGCGTGGCCTTCAAATGGTGACCACAAATTTGATATGGGAATGTGGAAATGAAATATCTAATATAAAAAATTAAATTAACATTATTCCAATGTAAAATATCAATAGGTATCATATTCATAATATTATATGACATTTTTTACCACAATAAAAAGAAACGAACACCCGTAGAAACAAAAACATTTGGGCTACTTCAAAATGTGTGTAAATGCTGAGAAGTTTTATACAATTTGGAAAATTTCTTGTTTTTCCATTTATTTTTTTATGTGTGGGAAGGTCGTAGCGTAAAAAGAATAGTTTTCCATGAATAGTGACTCAAAGTTGTTATTTATAATTGTGTCTAGTCTAGAAGTTGAAATTTCCGTACAAAAGAGGTTGAAACAATGCCAGAAGACTTATTATGATTCAAATTACTATAAGTAGCTTTTAAATGGGAAGAAGAAAAAACTATTTACGCTTTAGTCGGAAAAGATAATTAATTATTAAATTCTATTTTTAAGAATACAACTAAACTGTCTGGCCTTTATAAACGAAACTCCCAATTTCAGATGTCATAGCAATTGGCAGCAAAACTATTTATGCCAATAAAGGGTTTTGAAAAAAATTGAAGAGTTTTTTTGATTTCACAATCTTTTTTTCTTAACATGAATGATGACAAAAACGTAACTGTGCATAATCAGAACAGCTGGGCTGACAAGATAGAACACGTATGAGTAGGTACAGTAACCTAGACAATATTTAAAAAATGTCTTTAGGTTCTTTTCTGACAATGTCAAGTTTTACTAGGGGAACGAAACGCTTCAGCCTGGGACCCCAGTGATTATCTTTTCTATATATAGAAGTTCCATTTCCTCATGATAACATACATTGGCACAAACATATGCCCGCATCCGGTCCGATTATTGTAAAACGTTTAAATCACTTTTTAAAACATCCTAATCTTAAATAAGACAAATTTGTCAGCGATGGCCAATTGGTTTATTTCAAACCGTCACGTTTATTTTGAACCCAATTGCTCCTTCAATTTAAATCAATTCTATTTTTTAACTTCCTCCAAGAGATACACGCTGGGAAAGGGTCTTATCCCGCAGTGTTGGGCCCACAAGAAAAACGTCAGATAAATAAGCCGTAGTCATAGGCCAAAAATGTGGGATTTATCTTTCACCTGCTTACTTAATGCTTATCATTAAAAAAAAAAGATAAAGAAAACAAAACTCGTTTGAACTCAAAAAATATCCTATCCTACCCAACTGAGGCGCTTTTCTTCATTAACTTCCTTGAGGGCCTTGAGAAAAGCAAGAAGCAAGTAAAATTTATTTCTGAATGTTTTGTTTATTTTTAAATTCCTATTTGAAAGACGTTTCTTATTTTAGAAACGAACCCATTAAATCTTAATCGATCTTTTCAGAGGGAATGTAAATAAACAAAGTTGCGCTTGTATCCTCGACGTCAGAGGAGGCCAAAATGCCAGTGAAGACCGCGATTTTTCGTTTAAAATTCTAGTTTACAACCAAATTTCCTAAACGTGTTGAAAATTTTAAAAGGTTTATCAAGGTTGCTATTATGAAATAGGCACCCCAAAAATTCTACAGAAAGTGCAAAATAGTTAACTTCCTGAAAGAAGTTATTGTGGTACCCTCCACTTCGGTTTTTGTGGAAGGGTTTTCCAGACCCCGGAGGGCCAAATCGAATTGATTCAACTCTGTCTCTGGTTCCGGCCGGCAGTCCGTAGCATTTTTGCGGAACACTTTAAGGCCACAGTTTTGAACAGATTTTCATCAAATTTTCACAGAATCTTCCTTAGTCATTGGGGAGTTTTGCAACTGGGCCAATCCTTTCTACCTGATAAAAAATGTCGCCGATGGACGTATCTAACTGGGCCATTGTATCAAAATCATAAGTATCTAACTGGGCCAATGAACACTAAAATTATTGTATCTAACTGGGCCAATACTTGATTATCAACAAATGCAAGGATCGTCCACAACACCAAGAAAATGGCGTCCACGTTCGCTACTTTTATTAAACTGAGAAAAGCTTTTGAATATAAAATAATAACATAATTTAACATGTGATTATAAAGCCGGGCTGTGTGAATTAGTATTCTCAATCAAAATATTTTTAGATGCAGCAAAATTGAGGTGCAAAGTTGACAACTGCAGCCAAACGGAAGGCAAAGGAGCAGTTATCTGAGAGGCCTGCAAAGATAGTTCGACGCGTATTAGATGAACAAGCCTGCAGTGTTGTCACGGTGCTTTATCCCACTACAAAAACGACGGTATTAGTTTTGGCCGACTTGGGCACCAGTTTTTGGCCGAATTAGTAACTATGGCTTTCGAGTGGTTGGCCGAGTTGGGCACGATGGATGTCGTTGGCCCAGTTATATATTTTGGGTCGTTGATGAAAATATTTGGCCCGGTTGGTTACCAGCCAGTCATTGAACAAGATTTTTGATTTTCGAACAAATGGCGGAGATATGTCTGAAATTTTAAAAACTGCGCTGCGGCCAAACCGTTGCGTTGGTCCGATTTTCACCAAATTTTCACTAAATAACTCCTTATATTTTTTACGAATTTTTGGTGTAATAACAATTTTTCCTTGTTTTGTTATTTTAGTACCTAGGGAAAAATTTGATACTTCCACCCTTTGCAAGAGAGGCTCCCTTGGGCAGAAAGCCCATTATTTTTACCTGAAACTTTTAGGTACCACTTGAAAAATTTTTGAAAAAAAAAAACAATTTTGGGGGGAAAAACTGAAATTTTTGAAAAAAAATTTTTTTTGTCTAAGTGCTTGAAATTATTCTTTCCCTCCTTTGAACTTCCCCATCCTTGTACTTCCCCTCCTTTATATGTACATACTTCCCCCTCCTATATTTTACTTCTCTTCAAGGAAGTTTTGTTGGAAGCTCTTCAAACTAGTACATTTTAACTATAATGCTACTAATAACTAATTTTTAATCTTTGCTTCAGGAATAGTAGTTTTTGGAACGCTAGCTTCAAAATTTGGGGAATTCGGAAGAAGAAAAAGAAGGTTGAATCTTAAGATTGTAGAGCCGCTGATGAACTCAATCCCGAAGGATTTATGATTCATCACGTCCACTGAGAGATAAATTTAAATTAGCTTTAATTGCGTCACTTTTTGTGAATCATTCCCACTCGAAATCCTCCTAAAAGCGTGGAAGTGACGCTATAGGTGTGCTCAGAAAGTTTTTCAAACGGTCGAACTTCCACCCTCTTCGCCGCCACCCCACTCTCGACGAAAAGAAAGCCTCCAACTGAATCCCCGCAATAACGATTAACAGTCTGCGCCCGAATACACCACAGTTTACGTGTGTCAAGACATCCACGGTGCGGGAAACGCGTATTTTCAAGTGTACGTCTCTCTGTACCTGGCTCCACTCATCTCCATCTCGCATTTTCAAATGAATCAATACATTTTAAGGCGTTTCCAAACGTAAAGAAAACCTTTCGACTACTCATTATTTATTCTAAGGCGTGGTTTTCAACTTATCTACACGCGCGTAAGTTTTTATCATTATGCAATTAAAATTCATCAAAATATCCAATTACAACTTAAACCGTTCCAAGTTACCCTTGGCACAATTATTCTTCCTTGACGTGATTCTGCACTTTTTGACCTAACAGAATTTTTTTTTCTATTTGTTCCAGAAAAGCTACCATGGTGGACGAAATAGCTGGTAAGTTTTCCTTTCTAGAAAGCATACAAAAATCTTAATTTTTAATTTTTTTTTTTTTAGAAAAAATTATTATGACCCCGAAGGGGAAGACTGCGAATTCAACAAGGCTGTTGATAGAACGGAAGAAGATTTCTGAGGAAGAAGCCAAAAATGAAAAGATGCATGTGGCAGGTGGTGCTCATCAGGGAATCGTCATTAATAAAACTGTTGCGATGGTAATCAAACTTCACTATCAAAAACTTTATTCATTATTTATTTCCAGATGGGGAAGACACAATACCTGAAATTTCCATACAATTTTTGGTTTTTCTTGTCAACGGACAAACCGGACTTCACACGCAAGAAAGTCGAAAGCTCATGTTTTGGTTCAAACCTCAAGTCCCGGTTCATGAAAGAGCTTCGTCGCTCAAGAATTTTTTAAAGAATTGGTCTCCCCTCATAACTTCCCCAGAGGTAATTTATGCTCAAAATGTACATATTTATGTTTTTATTCAGATTATGTTGGATTTATCAAAATGCTGATGAAACTTATGCAAAATCAGTATACGACAATTCGAAAATTGGAAATCGAACTAAAACAACTGGAACAAACTGTTCTTCCGAAGCGACCAAGTAAGTCTAAAATACAATATTCCCATTATGGTTAAATATGTTTTTTGGAATCAATCGAATATATTTTATCTTATAGCGAGGCCGAATTATCTCCTCATTGATTTAAAGGAGTATGACAGTGAGCTGTCAGGTTGGAAAAAATAAAAACAAACTTATTTTTAGCTTCCCATAACTGTCATCATTTTCTATTTTCTATCCTTTGAATTATAACTTTCATATTTAGAAGTTTTATAATAAGCATGGATTTTTTTTAGATCCTACATAATTTTTTTTTTCTCATTTAGTGGTTTTAGAATAGATGCAGAATAACATGCACAAACTTGATGACATTATCACTTTTAACTGTCATCAAGGTTTTCTGAAATGAGGTTTAATTAATTTTTTTTTTAGTTTCCTCTGATGACAGCATAATGGGCAAACAAGCGTTCTGACGCAAGAAAAAGTACTGGAGTTAATAGAAGCTGCGTATCCTAATCCTGTCACAGTTGAAGACTTATCAAAGTAATTTACAATAAAATTTGTGCAAATTCATCATTTTTTTACAGGGAACATAACTGGGAGAAAGATTTGGTGGTGAGACAATCGGAAAACTCCAAGAGAAGCAACTTGTGAAAGGGATGGAACATGGGGCTTTCACTCGGTTATTCAGCATGAAAAAGATATACAAGTAAATTGCTTTTAACTTAAAAACTCAAAATAGAACTTCAAGGTTTTATTATCGCACTTTCACTTCTTCAATGCACTTTGTATTGAGGTCAATGCATTCACCATGATCTATTATAGAAAAAAAAACTGCAAATCCAAATCCTTTTAAAGAAAAACAAAACTCTAATAATCAGAAATGCCACATAGATATACAGGGTGTCCGGAAACACATGGCATATCTCTGGGAGAGCGTTAAAAAGTGGTTTTATGAAAAAAAGTTAAATGTAAACCCCCTAATTTAAATCAAAGAATTTGATGGTGTAGTTTAAAATGCATTTGGATATACAGGGTGTCCCAAACAGAACCTAACTTCGTTATTTTAATGAGAACCCCTATTTTTATTTCAGATTCGTAATCTACGCAAAATTTCAAGTAGATTTGACTATTTTATGACCATTTTCGACAACTTTAAAAAATTCAAATTTTAGCGTTTTTTGCGCTAAAATCCGTTAAAATCGACCTAAGAGACTCATTTTTTTTCCACTTATTTTTCCGAAGATTCCAACTGTCACAAATTCGAGCATCTTCGCACTCTGCATCACGAGATTCTCACTGGGCCTTTTTTCAAGTTAGAACCCAAATTTTTTACTTCAGAAATGAAAATTAGCGATTTGTTAACGGAATTTTAATTTTTGATGCACTAACACAAAAGACGCTGTAGCTCTTTCAAAATTTGTGGTCCGAAAAAAAATTCCTTTCAACAACGCTAATTTTCATTCTGAAGTAAGAAATTTGGGTTCTAACTTGAAAAAAGGCCGCTAGTGACGAAATCTCATGATGCAGAATGCGAAGATGCTCGAATTGTGACAGTTGAATCTTCGGAAAAAAATTAGTCTCTTAGGTTGATTTTAACGGATTTAGCGCAAAAAACGCTAAAATTGACATTTTTTAAAGTTGTCGAAAATGGTCATAAAAATAGTCAAATCTACTTGAAATTTGCGTAGATTACGAATCTGAAATAAAAAATAGGGGTTCTCATTTGAAATAACGAAGTTAGGTTCTGTTTGGGCACCCTGTATATCCAAACGCATTTTAAACTACACCATCAAATTCTTTGATTTAAATTAGGGGGGTTTACATTTAACTTTTTTCATAAAACCACTTTTTAACGCTCTCCCAGACGTATGCCATGTGTTTCCGGACACCCGTAGAGCCAGACAAGGGCCAGATTCTGTAAAAAATCCTGTACAAACCTGATAGATTTTGACCCCCAAAAAAGACATTTGGTTGAATTTCTGACTGAATTTATTTTTTAGATTGTGAAGCAAATGCCAACTATGTTGGGTCAAAACAGCCGACAATAGCCATCATTACAGCCCAATATTGCGAGAAACTTGCCGTCGACGCTATGATTGAAAACAAAGAAACCGCTACACAACTGTTGGTATGTATATAAAAAAATGCATTTTCAATAAAAACAAAAGAAATTGACCCATTTAAGTCTTTTGGGCCATACTAGAAATTCGGATCTTGAATAAATATTTTACAGGAGGAAATATGAATCCAGATGTGGTAGCTTCAAAGGCTGCTTTTATTAAGCCTACCCGGTTCGGTAAGCAGTGTGGTCATCGTCTCACTGCTTCTTTATTTTTGTTAAGCTTATGTGATTCACAGTGTTTTTCTACATCGCTTTTAACTAACCAAAATGAATTAGGTTTAATTCATTAGCAATATCACATTTTTATTTTTTATTACCTATTAAAAATGCTTCCTTTCCTCCGGGAATTCGCTATGGGTGGCCTAATTTTTCAAAAAAGCACTGTAGTCCTTCCAAAGAAGACCTTTTTAGATAATTTTTTTTTACTTGCACTGGGTTTTGTTTGGCTGGATTCAGTGATCTGTAATTTGATTTTTGGCCATTCAGGTTTTTTTTACCCACTAAACGACATGGAGTCTGCAGTTTACTGGGAATCCTCAAACAGTGTGGGGATTGAACCCATGACCTTCTACCACTGAGGAAATTGAGCCTATCTCCCCTACTTTTTTGGGATTATGACAATATTTTGGTTTCATTAGTTTCATAGTTGGGTTTTATGTGTCAAATTGTCTAGTCAAGTAGAGTTCATGGTATTATCGTCCAGAATTTTGTGGGTTTCAACATTATTATTCTCTCTTAATTTTTTGTTTATTTTTTAGGTGAATCGAACGTCTATACATTAGGAAACATAGGATCTCATAGAATAGTCTGTACTAAACTACCTACATTAGGTTATACACGAGAGGCCATGACTTCTGCTGGAAACACCACTACTAGATTATTAGGTAAAAAAAGAAATTAAGTACTTATAAAAATTCAATTTCTAAAATCCATGATTTAAAAGATGCACGAGAGATATTTTGGCGAATGTGGCTTTCGCACAAAGCATTAGCGGCTCTATTTTGTCTATCAGTGTATGTACACATGGTTTTGATTAAGTACTAAACTGTGTGTATTTTGCGCTTTTCTCATCTTTTTTGAAATTTTTATTGTATTTTAATTGGAAATTATTTTAGGTACTTTTCAAAAAGTGGATTATGTCTTCATAGTCGGCGTTGGGGGTGGGGTCCCACATTACACAGATTATACAAAACATGTACGCCTTGGTGATGTTATCGTCTCATGCGCCACACAACCAAATACGTAAGTTATCTTTAAAAATTGTGAGGTAGATTTTTTTGCTGTATGTATTTAATTTGAGTTACTTTTTTAGCAGGAGTTTTTTAATAGCTGAAGTCAGACAAGGTTCTGGTAGTTTGTTTTGGACCTAAATTGCTAAATCCAATGTCCAGTAATGGTGATAAACTTGATATTGTTGATGCAGGGTAGCAAAAAGGATTCGGTGTAGATTTGATCAGCTGGATGCAATAAATTTTTGTCATGATAGGCCATTAGGGGATATCAATATGGAAAAAAAATCAGATAGCACTTTGGAAAAAAAAAATCTACCTTTGGTCCCTAGCGCCATAGTCATCAATTTTAAATAAAATTTAAATTTTAGGTCTGCATACACATATTGTGAAAATGTGAAAAATGGAAACAATAATGACTTGATATTTGAATATAAAAACCACAACCCTGCAAACCCTGAGATACAAAATTTAGCTAAAAAGCTTAAAGAACAGGTATTGAGAAGTTTTATTATGATTTTAAAATAATTTTTGTTTATAGTATGAAGCTCAAAATGAGTCTCCTTGGTTTGAATATATGACAGAAGCTTGAACATTGAAAGAACAAAGTGAACATGATTTTCACCGTCCGTCGGTTGAAACGGACAAACTTTATATGGCGATTGGAGAAAAAGATGTTATTGAAGTTTCCACCCACAGCCAGCAGATGAAACGGATGCTACTCGTCTTGAGGGATGCCCTCGCCTCATTTGGGCCCTATAGCATGCGGTAGAGGTGTCAGCAAAGATGCTCGACTTCGTGAAGCATTTTCAATTCAATCTAATGCTCTCGGTTTTGACTTTGAATCTGATTCAGTTGTTGAATCTGTTGTTGGGAACTGCCGTGAAAACTGGGCTCTTGTTAGGGGAATCGCTGACTACAAAGACGGACAAAGAAAAGGACCTTGGCAACCGTTTGCTTCACTCGCTGCGGCTGCTGTGTCAAAGCCATCATTTCCACTATCGAACCAACTGATTAATCATTCCTCAAGGGTACCTGAACCTGCCAAACGCTAACTAATCTCTTTTGACATCCACCCCTAGTCAAAATTTAATCAAGTTCAATTATTTAAAATTAAGTTTTATTGTAAAGTGGGAACAAAGTTTGTTTTTGTAATTTTTTTGGTGCTTCTGTTTTTTGTTTTTTAACATCGCTACGATTGTGATAAATTTTCGTTTATTAGTGATATTTATTGTTTTATTGCTATTGTTTAATTAAATATTTATTTTTGGGTTACCATTGTATAAAAACACTGCCTATTAAATTTACACCTTTTTAACTTATTTTTGAACAAACTTTAGTTACTTTAAATTAATTTATATAGTTTATTGTTTGACTAGAATATTTTATACTGTAGACAATGTTTTATTGAAAATGATAAATATTGTTCATAAATATATTCGAGAATATTAAAATAAGTTAAAATTACCTGAGAGTTGCTTATTTTTTTTCCCCCAACTGGATACTGACTTGACAGTTGTGATACCTTGAAAGACTTGGAAATGGAAAATCCTGATGTTAACTTTCTCAAAGAGAAGTTATTGTAATCCTCATGTCTGGTTTTGGGAGGTCTTTGGACCCCACAGAGTAAAAATTTGTTGGGGAAAAAAAAATTTTTGCGAGCATGAAAAACATTATGTTGATGGGGAGAAGTTTTACACTCCCGCTGTTGGACTAGCTGGGCGAAGAGCTTCATTTTGTTCCTTAAAGAAGTTATTGTGATACCCTCCACGTCGGGTTTTTGGGGAAGGGTCTTCCAGACCCCAGAGGGTCAAATTGAATATTGACCTTTACCAATCCCAACTTCGTCAGTGGTGCCGGCCGGCCGTCCTTCCGTAGCATTTTTTCCAACACTTTACGGCCACAGTTTTCAACCGATTTTCACCAATTTTCCACCTCTTACATTTTTTACGAATTTTTGGTATAAAAAATGATAATTTTTTATCATTTTAGTAGGGCGAAATTTCATACTTCCACCCGCTAAGAGAGGGACCTCCCTAGGGCAAAAATCCTGTTATTTCTACTTTGATACTTAGAAAAATTTTCGAAAAAAAAAAGAAAATTTTTGAAAAAAAAAAAACGAAGAAAATTAAAAAAAAATTCCCTCCGTTCTTCCCCTCCTCTGTGCTTCACCCTCCGTTATACCTCCTCCCTTATACTCCCCCTTCTTATACTTCCCTCCCTTATACTCCTCCTATACTTCCCCTCCTATATTTTTACTTCCTTTAAGGAAGTTTTAGTTGGAAGCTCTTCAAACTAGTACTTTCTACCTTGATTCTTGCGGGGGGGGGATTGTTTTCTACATATTGAGAGTATTACAATAATTAAAAAAGTTTTTTTCCGACCTCCTCTAAAAAATTTCCAGTCGGGACCTGCTCGGATGTCCAGTTCAGATCGGGGAATGTTTGCTGTTGGTAGATGTGTATTGCAAAGAAGAAACACAGAATAACCTTCCCGGCAAAAGAGTCAATAATGAAGTATACTTTCATTACTTTTTAAATCGTTATACCATATTGATTAAAAAGGATCAGAGTAAATCTTTTCAACTAATATAAACCAATCAGGCAATAGCG
Source organism: Orius insidiosus (assembly GCA_014119065.1). Classification (NCBI taxonomy): domain Eukaryota; kingdom Metazoa; phylum Arthropoda; class Insecta; order Hemiptera; family Anthocoridae; genus Orius; species Orius insidiosus. The sequence continues at coordinate 182,006 of JACGAQ010000217.1, forward strand.
CATTAGTAATAATGGATGTTGCTGGTCGGGAAGTTTACAGAACAATGGAAAGCTTATATTCGGCGTTGGGTTCGGTGAGAGTCCTCCGCTCGACCGTAGGTCAAATCTTCGCCTCTTTAGCGGCCGGAATCCGTGATGACGACTGCGCCAATGAAGAAAGCCGTGAGGTAAAATTCATCGGAGAAATCGACGAGCTTCTTACACAAATCACCCAACAACTAAGGTAACTATGTCGTCAATAAAGCATTTTATAAATTTTTGTTGTAGAGAGGTAGAGCAGGCTGGGGAAACCTGCAGGTGCCTGGTGGTCCTTTTACTCTGGGAAACACTTCATTTCTCAGCCAAGAGTGTACGTTAGAACGACAAGGCCTCTACAGCCACCTTGTTCTTAGTTATAAATGGACGGACAAAGTTCACGAATACAGCAGCCATGCTGTGACCCTTCTCAGCCAGAATTCTCTCAAAAGGAGCCACATTCCTATCAATACTAAAAGAAGAAGAAACCTAGTTCTCAACGTCCCTCCTCAGTATGCTATTTATAATTCAAACAAAAACTTAACTTCTCTTCCAGAAATGTAGACTCATTAATAGCATCCATCGACAGACAATTCGCTGATATGAGTTTTTCAATAACTAGACCGTTGCTTCAAATGCTGTTGTTCAGGTATTGATTTGCAAAAAAGTTATCAATTAATTTTTTAATTTAGATTCAACTGGGGGTCGCATAATTCAAGCAACAGTGCTTTCAAAGGAATGATGATTGAATGGGTGTGGTGAAGGCACCAGGCGAAGCGATCGACCTAGGACTCAAAGTCGCATAAAGTCTTCAGAAAAGTGACCGAAAACTGCCATGCCATGTTACATTTTTCCTCGCCTGCTTACATGAGCTTGCTGTCAGATCTTTTATGGTAACATCTTTATTCAAAATATAATTTTTTAAATTTTTATTTCAGACTTGGTTCCATAGTTATATAACATTATTCAGCGATACTGCAAGCGATGTGGAAATCATCTTCATTGTGCTCTTCCGCCGGAGGGACTTTCGCTCGCTCGAATCTTTCATGAAGAGTGCAAATTGTAAATTTCAGCTTGTCTTAACAAAAACTGTATATAATTTTACTTAATAAAATTTAAATTGATGAAATCAATCAAAATCATGAAATTAAACTATCGATGGTCAAATGTCAGAGTTGGGCGTTCGTCATCGTAGTTTGCTTACGCTGCCACTATATGGGAACACGAATACACCTATATTCACACATAATAATTTTGTAAATAGAATATAAATACGTTTGTATTACAAATTAAATATGAATATATTTGCATTGTATTAGTTTCTAAATATTGTCAGTAATACACGTTTTTAGGGTGAATATTCGTATTTCACATTTAATAGTGAATACAATCACACATGCTATTTTCAATATAATAAATGGTAGAAAATAAAAGATATTTATAGGAAAAATACAAAATCCGTTGGTTCCTAATAAAAATGTAAAAATTTACTCTTAAATTTTTGAGCAACTCTTAAATTACTATTACTGAGGAAATTCAATTATTTACTCTCAAATAAACGTATTTATAAGGTATTACGTGTATGCAGTTAATATTAGAAATACGATATTCGTATTCGTATTCTTCCTGTAGTACGAATATTTCGTATTCTTCCGTAGTACGATATATTCGTATTCGTATTCTTCCTGTAGTACGAATATATTCGTATTCGTATTCTTCCTGTGTACGAATATATTCGTATTCATTTCTCTTGTAAATACGAATAGCTATCAAAAACACAACGCTCGCCCTTCCATAACAAAAAGTCTCTATAACAAATCTGGGTCTCTTTGACAATCGGGGCTTTTGAGATACTAAACCAACAAGACCGCAGGTCTTGCGGGTTTTAGTATAACATGAGATACTAAACCAAAATGGCCGCCAGGTATTGCGGGCTCAGTAAATTTGAGGAGAGATGAAGCGCCCGTGCTATAGGCTACAGCATCTAATAAAAATGATGTTAGCTCTTATATCATCCGTAAAGCCCATCGATGAAGTACTAAACCGCCACTGGCATGGAAATACTTCCCAGCGAGGGAAGTTTCCCATGAAATTGGACGACCTGACTTTCCATATTGCATGACGGACAGCGAGAGGCTGATGTAAGGTTATAACTTAAGAGAGCACTCGTGAGTCTTCGGTGCTCGGAGTCGTGAATTAGTTGAGTTTTATACTGATATAGTTCAGGGTAATATAATTATTTATTACGTCAGTGGTAATCTGTTATTGGCTACTGCTCATGCACTATCCTCAAGATGATAACTTACTCAGCGATCAATTATTTACGTGTCTTAACGAAAACGTTGAAATTGAATGTTAGTTTACGTTGGTCAAGCAGCGATGCTGCTTTAAAAACAGCTCCAGTCAAAGCCTCATAAAGTAGCCATCGTCGGAGCCCCAAATTCTGGCAAAAGCACTCTCATCAATCAAATAGTCAAAAGAAAGGTATGCCATCTAGTGATATCTTAACACTCATATTGAAATTGTTAAAGATTTTTCCTATTTCGAGTAAAGTTCATACGACTCGATGGAAGGCAAGAGCAGTCCTCAATGAAGGGAATACGCAGCTCATTTTTGTCGATACTCCTGGCCTTGTCACTGCATCTACGAAGAAGTAATCATAATTTTTAATCATTTTAAACTCAAACTTTCTGCTTAGGTATAAATTAAGTTCAGAGTTTGTGAGCGACGGTGAAGATGCAATAAGCGATGCAGATGTAATGGTGTTGTCCACGATCTTTCAAATGATCACACGAACAAAAACTCGACCCAAAAGTCCTTCGTCTTCTTCACATCTACCAACAAAAAGATTCTTTTCTTATTTTAAATAAGGTTCGTCTCTTAATATTATACAGCATCACATTAATTCAACGATTCAGGTAGATACGGTGAAATCTAAAAGGACACTTTTGGACCTTTCAAAGAAGCTAACTGGCGACAAGCTTAATGCCTATAAAACGAAGAAATGCGAGCTTTCTGAAACAGCCATTGCAGAAATAATACAAGAGAAGCCAATTTGGGAAAACTTTAGCGACATCTTTATGATTTCCGCCTTCTCGGTGAAGGGTCGATGACTTAAAAGTAACTAAACATTTCCCTTAACTATTTAATTCTTTCCATCTTAGAAATATCTTTTAAATTTGGCTCATCCTGGACAATGGATTTTTCCTGAAGACTCATTCACTGATCAAAACCACATTCAAATAATTGAGGAGACAGTCAGATAAAACTTTTAGATGCTCTACCTCAAGAAGTCCCTTACAATCTTAAAGTTGAATTGGAATTTTTAGACATCGAAACTTCTGGTTGTTTATTGGCTTTTAAATTTATTCTATAAGATATATTTTAGGTAGGATAGTCGCTGTTGTTTTAGTACACTGTAAAACAGCTCGCCTTGTTGGTCTTGTCAAAGGGCAAAAAGGAAAAAAGGATCAGAGAAATTCCGAGGAATCCAAGCAGTCTTTAGCCGATGCCTTCTTCGCTGATATTGATCTCACCATTATTGTCGATCAACTCAAGAAAAATGAGGTAATATTACAATCATTTTTTTTACATTTTAATTTATATTGCGTCTTATATTCCAAAGGATTGATTTATTTATATAAAATATATTATAAATAAATATTGATAATAATAAAAAATTTACTCTTAAGTTTGCTAAAAAATCGTTTAAATTAATATATATTTTTTTTTGTAGCAAATAAGCTTTAATTTTTAGCAGGAAATCTCAAATCTGTCTTCTCATAATTTTTTGAAATCCATTTTTCGAACGATTCCAACATTCAGCCGTGAACATCATTGCCTCTTTTCTTTCCTATAATAAATAAGTTTAGTATTTTAAACGCTCAATTTGTTGTTTTCAGAGTACCTTGCCTGATGAATGATTGTTCTTCTTTGCTAAATACGCCGACGTCCCGAAGCGACTCAAATTGACCGCCGGGTTATTCTTAAAGTTGGATATCCATGTGGTCAGCGAGTTTCAAAATCGTTTCCTCATCGTATTCAACCTCAAGAAACTTCGACAGCTTTTTTATCACACCTTTCATATCCTGGGAAAATGATTTACATAAAATGTTCAGAAAAGATTTTTGAGAAAAGAAAGCTTCTAGTAGACAAAAGAAAATTTTGTTACCTTTACTATGTCTTCATAAAATAAAAATATGTAATTTTTATCGTCTTTCCTTTCCCAGCCCTCTTGAACATGTTGGAAAATGATTTACATAAAATGTTCAGAAAATTAGATTTTTTGAGAAAAGAAGCTTCTAGTAGACAAAAGATAAAATTTTGTTACCTTTACTATGTCTTCATAAAATAAAAATATGTAATTTTTATCGTCTTTCCTTTCCCAGCCCTCTTGAACATGTTCCCAAAAAGGACCCCAAGGAACTAAAATAAAAATTACAGTATTCTTAAATTAGTTGCTAAGTATTACCTAACCTTCTTTGAACTGCCGAGAAAATTGTTTAAAATCGTTCACTAATCAGAGGTCCTCCAAAGGCGAAGAAGATGATAGAAAGAAAGAGCGACATCTTTTGGATTCCTGGCTATATAAATCACCTTAAATTTTTATAAGTATATAAATTTATAAGCCTTTACTTACTTTAGCGCCAGTTTTATGGAGGTCTTTAGGCAAAAGAGACGGCGGAAAATGAGTTTTGATAACGCGAGGCGACTTCATTTCGTCAATAATTTCAAAAACTGGTTGAGACATGGCTTCTATTATATTTCGATTTTCTGGGTTTTCTGAATTTTCTTGTAAAAATTTCGCTTTTGTCTCAGGATGGAAAAAAAGATCCAACCTAAAATAAACAATGATATCTTGAAAAATTTAAATCTTCAAGAAACTTACTCGAAAAGGTGACCGTAAAAACAGATTGAGCTCTTTTGCCTTCTGGAAGTCACAGTCATTCATTAACAGCCACACCAATTCTTGGGTTAGAGTTGTCCCTATAAATCAATAGAAAAGGAATTTATGAAATCTTGCCTCTGATTGGTGGACAGATTTATAGGTTACATGAAAGGGGTTAGAGGGATGTTGATGAGGGCGTTCATTTAAATAAAAATTGCTTCATTTCTTTTTCTTTTAAATTGAGAAACATTTATAATTTACCCGTTCTTGGAAATGTGGAAATCCAATATCATCCTTTCTAGTTTTGGTGTCCATAAAACTCTTCTGTTCTTTAGCGTATTTGCTCGGAAGTAAATACATCTTGGGTCCAACTTGATACCAGTCGGTCTTCTCTCCATGGTGGTCAGCAAGAAGTTCATCCTCACGTCCTTCGGCACTTTCAACACTTCAGGGTACCCGTTTATGTCCATTGTTATCTACAGAATGATACAGAAACTTTTAAATTAGACCTGAATAGAGAAAGTGCTTAAACCGTTATTTCTATAGACGCTGGTCTCAGTCCAACCCTAAATAATCCTTTCCAACCTACTTTCAATGTCATTAAGAATTTAAAACAATCGTGAGTAGATAATAAAAAGCTCCTTTTGTTCTCAACTTCTTTTGCATTGGAGCGGAAAAATTTTTTCTGTCACGGATAATCAGTTTTAGTGTTTTTTAATTTGATTCCTTCTACTTACATAAGTAGGCAAATCAAAGAAGTATGATTACATCAGATTTCAAGGTTTTGTTTTAGTGTTTTTTTAATTTGATTCCTTCTACTTACATAAGTAGGCAAATCAAGAAGTATTGATTACATCAGATTTCAAGGTTTTGAGTCATAATTTCTTCAAATTAGGACCTCAAATGTCCAACTTGTTTTGGAATTTTTTTGGAAATGTCTTTTCTGTAGTGATCTACAAACTACGAAACGAAGTAAATTGCGTAAATGTGTTATGCTTAACAGATTTCGCACCTGTCGTGCAAAATTGTAACATCTCAAAAATTGGCAATTTTGAGTTAAGTAACATAACTTGAAATCGCGTTCAAGTCATAAAATTAACTTAATAAGGAATAAGTAAATATTGCCAATAAGCGAACGCAAGCCTTCAATAAGCCTTCAAAAACTATGTTCATATAATGTGCAAGGGAAAATTTCAAAACTTAAACGTGATTTCCTGAAGGATGAGATTTTGAGATGTTACAGTTTTGCACGACGGGTGCGATTTTTTGGGTCTTTTTGAAGAGAAGATCTTTAGATCTACCATTAGGAAACTTTGAAGAAAAAATATCACAAAGCATTTAAGGAATTTTGTTAAATTTTACGTTTAAAATGCAGGCTTAGTTTTTTTCTTCAAGTTTTTCTGGGGGAAGACCCCTGCATCCGCCACTTTTAGTATTTTATATCCCTCAGTACGGCCCTTTTAAAATTTCTTATCTATTAGAGCTTTTAGATAATTTAGATTGCATTATTATATACACTATCATTTGGGGTTTTTATCTAAAAATAAAAATTTTCAGTCCAAAAAGTGAGAGAAGAATCTCCCCTTCAGTAGGTCGAAAAAAATTTTTTTTTTTTTTTTCAAATCGCAAAACCGACTTCAGATTCGTATTTCTCACCCCATGAAACGTCAAAAACCACATTTTGAGCGATTTTTTAAGCCGATATTATTAAAGTCATCAATTGAAAATTCGATTTCCTAATTACTATTTTAAATTATAATGCTTTTATTGCCATAAAAGGGTTTTTAGGTTTTTTAAACATAGATTTCGTTGAAAAAAATTATTAGTTTCATAGAATATAATCATTGAGTGTATTAATTTTTAGGTACATTTTTTTTCATAAGGAAATAATCAGAGTTTGAACACTAAAATTGAGCATTTTATGAGATTTCCATTACAAAATCCTTTTGTACTTCAAACCTTTTGTACTGGAAAATCGCTGTCCTTTTACATCTACAAACAACATGATGGGCGATAATGTTATATTTTAATAAAATTATAACCATTCAACCTATTGCCAAATTTACTTATATTTTAAGGAATAGGAACAGAAGTACTCGTTCGAAGAGCTTCCAACGAAAACTTCCTTAAAGAGAATAACAAGATAGGAGGGGGAAGAATAAGGGAACGAAAGTGTAGCGAAGGGAAAGAATAAGGGAGGAAAAAGTTTTTTTTTAAGAAAAATTTTCCGGTTTTTTTTTTGAAAATTTTCTAAGTTCTTTTTTTCGTAAATTTTTAAGTGTCGAGGTAGAAATAATGGGATCTTTGGCCTAGGGATGTGCCTCTCGTAATGGTTAGAAGTATGAAATTTCTCCCTACTAAAAAAAAGAATATTAAAAAGTGGGAATTTTTTTACACCAAAAATTCTTAAAAAATATAAGGAGTAATTGGTGAAAATCGGATTAACGGTTCGGCCGCAGCGAATTTTTTAAAATTTCAAACAGACATATCTCCGCCATTTTTCGAAATTCAAAAATCGCCCTCGTTACATTCTTCTTCACTGGCTAAAAAAATTTGTGCGAAAATTGTGAAAATCGGTTGAAAACTGTGGCCGTAAAGTGTTCCGGAAAAAAAAGGCTACGGACGGACGGCCGGACGGCACCACAGACAAAGTTGAGATCGGTAGATCCATATTCGAATTTACCCTCGTTCCCCAAAAACCCGATGTCGAGGGTATCACAATAACTTCTTTAAGGAAGTTAAAAAGGGTATAGTTTCAACGTAACTTTAATTGTTATAAACAAGCTGAAAGACATTAAAGTTTTTACAAAATTAAAATTAATAATATCAAAATTAACTACATATTAAGACTAAAATACCTAACAAAATTAGCATTAAAAGATATGGTAACTTCGAAAAAACTTTTTAAAATAATTATCGTCTTTTGGCTTCATGGCATAAAAAAAAAAATTAGCTAAAAAAATTGGCACTTAATGAAAAAATGACAGTAATGATGGAATTTAATAAATTAATGAAGCAGAATGAAAATGAATAGGAATCACAAAGGGAAGGATTTTTTAACTGAAAGATCCCGGCAACAGCTGTACTTCATACACTCGGAGATTCGGGCGTCCATGTTTTTGTAGAAACCGTTGTAGATTCGCTCGCTTAAAAGCATCATAATCTTTTTGCGATGTTAGTTCAAAAAGGAACCTCCGGACAACCTCCTGAAGAAATATTAATGATATTTTAGATTATGAGATATTCTATACCTGGTAGTTTCGATTAAGAATGGTGGGCGCGGATGGAAAACAAAAACGCTTTAAATTCTCTCTGCTTATGCGTTACTTCTAATTCAGAATCAAAAGTGGAACCAAATCCTTCAATGTCATCTTCAATTTTCCCAAAGTTGCTGCTCAGCCACAGCCCTTTAAAAAATCGGTTTTGAAGAACTTCGATTTCAAGAAGAAGGTCCAAATGAGTCTCAACTCGTTGATAAATGACTGCAAAAAAAGTTAGAAAACTACATTTTGTGAAAAGAACGAACCTTAGATTTTTTCTGAAACATTTATGATGCATTTCTTCGATGAAGCTTTCGTGGGCACGGATAACATCGTCGAAGGATTTCGCTTTTTCATAGTTTTGGCAAAATTTTTGCCAAAGGCATTCGACAACTTCGAAAAGAATGTAGTGGAACTGATGCGCGAAATGTAAAAGCGCTTGAGACAAACTGTCTACCACCATCATAACTGTGTTAATATCTGCAAAAAAGAGTTTTTTTAAAGAAACAAAAATTGTAAAAATACCTTTGAAACGTTTTTCAAGCCAATTTAAACAGTTTCTCATCCCCCAACGTTCTTTGGTGAGAAGTAAAAGCCTGTATTCCATCCTTTTGTTTCTCCATAAGAAATTGAATAAATGACTAGCCTCCCTCGGTAAGTCGAAAAGCCTAAAAAAACTATGAAAATAGAAGAAGATAAAAATTTAGTTACCGCAGAAAGATATTCGTCCATTAAATATTGAAGGCCGAAGATATCAGAGCCAAGATCACCGGCAGAAGAAGGCCGAAGATATCAGAGCCAAGATCACCGGCAGAAGCAACAAGAAGTTTGATGATACATTTTTGATTTCAGGATCCTCACGAGCAGCGTTGTCGCTCGAATAGCAGTCTGCAGTTTCTCCATTAAATCGTAATAGCGAACATCACTGGCAGCCTGCTTCATTTCAGGCCTAAAATTTGGACATAGAATTCTTAAATCTTAAGGTTTAAACTTACTCAACGAGATCCATAAAATAGCTGACAAAATCGCCTTGACCAAGTAGAATGTAGCGTCGGAGGCCTTGAAAATGTTGGAGAAGTTTAAACTTGTATTTGACAGTTTCTAAAACTTGTTTTGAACTTTCTTCAGCGACGAGGGCAATCAACTCATTTATTTTACTTCTTTTATCAGAAAAGTCAATAATACTGCAATCTAAAAAAAATTGAATTATTTTGCCAGCAGTTATAATTTAGAACCTCTCATGTTGTTCAGTTGTGCTCGGAGGCCTTCGATAGGAACCTGCTTGTTATTAATGACGTTGAGGAAATGAATTGCTTTTCCAGCATTGAGAATGAGCTCGGCTTGCTGTGGTTTTATCATTGAGGAATCAATGATGGCCTAAAAAGCGAAGTTATCATCAAAGTTTAAGTATTTATCAATTCCTACCTTAAAACAAACATGTCCCTCCAAATGTCTTTTTCATGGCAGCTTGAATCTTTTGAGATGAAAAACTCGTCGAAACGATCAAACAGCTCACCATTCACCATCCAAGTTATGATCATGTTTACAATGGGTCTTCCTCCCTTAAATTAAAGGTTAGTCGTTTTTAGAATTCCTGATAACTTACAGCAGATGTGATTTCGTTGATGGTATGCGCGATTGAGGGATCCCCATGATGTCTTAGGATGCAGAGAGGACTCAGCATCTCGCCCCCTCGTTTTTCAACGACTAATTTAAGAATATCAGCCAAAACGGAAAACTTGACGAAATATCCTGCATCATACACAGCAGACGACGAATTGTAACCGGCGAATAATCGTCATCTGACATCGGTGTGTCATCTGCTCTTCGTGATGAGCCAATATGCTAATAAACATTTTTAATATCTGAGTCTTAAGTAAAAATAATACCTCAGAATGAATGATTGTGATAACACGAAGGTACTCCAGTAGTTCATTTTCAACGGCACTTACAATGCTTCTAGCAACCGAGCCTTTTTTACTAAGAACTTTATTATGGTCAACTATAAAATTGTGCAAAAATCCAAGCTCCATTAGCTTCAGGACAAGCGAGATTTGAGGGATTAGACGAGTCGTCAGCATGTACCCTCGCTCATGATCTTCTTTAAAAGTATCAGATGCTATACCTTGAAAGCACGCCAGCAAATCATCCACCACTTTTCGCTCAGATACAACCATTCTATTGACTAAAAATAAAATTTATAACTTATATTTCAAAAAATCTTGTACTTTTTAAATTATGGAGAGGCAGACATAAGTGATAGAGAAGTTGAGTCTTTTATATCAAAATTAGATTGAAAGGAACTGCTTTTTGATATCCCTTCATGTGGAGTAAACCCTCTCGAGTACTCTAAAACAATATTAACAAAAAAAATATTAAAAATTTAATTATTTTACCTCGAAAAGAATTTTGATGAAGACTCTTAGGTCTTGTAATATTTCGCTTTTTCGACGGAAGCAATTCTTGTGCTGAGAGCGACTTAGGGATACTCCGTTCGACATTATTTATGTTCTAAAATTAAAATAATAATAATGGATTTATTATTAACAATTAAATTATTACCCGAAGAGAGTCTGAATTAATTGAAATTTGTCTCTCAATGAGTGTTCGTTGATCTGGAACGATTTCAGGATGATTCATCTCGCTTAATTTCAAAAAGAGGCGCAGCATCTTTAAGTTTATAGTCATTGTGTTCTAAAAGAGATTATAACAATAGAGATTATAAATGAAATATGATTTTACATGATTCTCTTTAAGGACTTTGAAAAGAGTGTGGAATTCGAGGATGTCGTTGTGCCCTTTCCGAAGGTGTTTGAGGTGTCTTTCGACATTTTTACAAGCAGCTTCTTCTGTCACTTCTACAGATGGAGCAGATTGTCTTAAACTGGACGCACACTTGTACAAAATTGACTTTTCTTCTTCTAAAAATAGATAAATAATGACATTAAAAAGAGTTTTTACGTTTGTTGAGATATTTAGTCTTCAAAAAAGCGAGATGCACATGGAAACACATGGCACATGTCTGGGAGAGCGTTAAAAAGTGGTTTTATGAAAAAAGTTAAATGTAAACCCCTTAATTTAAATAAAGAATTTGATGGTGTAGTTTAAAATCCGCCTGGATATACAGGGTGTCCCAGACACACCTAACTTCGTTATTTCAAATGAGAACCTCTATTTATATCAGATTCGTAATCTACGCAAAATTTCAATTGACTTGACTGAATTGATGACAATTTTGACAACCTTAAAAAATGTCAAATTTTAGCGTTTTTTGCGCTAAAATCCGTTAAAATCGACCTAAGAGACTGACTTTTTTTTTAAATTCCCTTCTTTTTGGCCGAAGATTCCAACTGTCACAAATTCAAGCATCTTCGCATTCTGCATCCCGAGATGTCGTCGCTAACAGCCTTTTTTCAAGTTAGAACCCGAGTTTCTTAATTCAGAAATGAAAATTAGCGATTTTCAACGAAATTTTTCTTTTCATGCTCATCTACAAAAGACGCTGCAGTTCTTTAAAAAATGATGGACCAAAAGAAAATTCCTTTAAAAAATCGCTAATTTTCATTTCTGAAGTAAGAAATTGGGTTCTAACTTGAAAAAGGCCATTAGCGACGACATCTCGTGATGCAGAATGCGAAGACGCTTGGATAGTTGGAATCTTTAGGCAAAAAGAAGTGGAATTATACAAAATGAGTCTCTTAGGTCGATTTTAACGGACTTTAGAGCTAAAAACGCTAAAATTCGACATTTTATTAATGCTGTCAAAAATGGTCATATGAATAGTCAAATCAAATTGAAATTTAGCGTAGATTATGAATCTGAATCTGAATTAAAAATAAGGGTTCTCATTTGAAATAACGAAGTTAGGTACTGTTGGAGGCACCCTGTATATCCCATAAAACCACTTTTTAATGCTCTCCCAGGCATGTGCCATGTGTTTCTGGACACCCTGTATATTAAACATTTGAGTATTTTTAGAGGAGTCTAGGTAGTTTTACCAAAAACTATAATTTTCACAGGATTCCCAGGGGTTTGTCTAGCGTCCTATACTAGGCACCATATTGGCGTCCTATACTAGGCACCATATTGGCGTCCTATACTAGGCACCATATTGGCGTCAAATACTATGCACCATAGAGGCGACCTATACTATGCACCATAGTATAGGTATAGTAGTATGCACAATAGTGGCGGCCTTTTACAGAGAAACCCCATTTCAACAAGAACGTAGGAGTTTTCCTCAATTTTTTGACAAAAAAACATCATTTTGACAGGTTTTTTATCAGTTTTTCGGCAGAGAAACCCCATCTTTAAAGGATTTTTAGGAGTTTTCCTTGGTTTTTTGACAGAGAAAGCCCATTTATACAGGACTGTCAGGGTTTTCCCAGTATTCTATCTAACTGGACTTCAAAAAAGGAGTAGCATCTCCAGATTTAAATATTAAAATATATAAAAAAAAAAAGATAAAAAATTATTCATGCAGTATTTGTATTGCCCCCTACATAGTTCACACATCTGTGGGCATAAATGTAATTTGAGTAATTAAAAAATTTAAAGGTTTTATTCTCCAAATCTAAGGGCTTTAGGCTAAAACTTAGCGTCTATACCCAAATCTTAGTACCTAATTTTTTGTTAATGATAAAGATGAAATAAGAGTTTTTCCCCAAAACTAGTTTGAAAAACTTAAGTGCCCCAAAAAAAAACCATTGTTTTGACTCATCGTAACAAGCCACACGCCTAAATTCTGAAGGCATTATAACTAAACAGGAAAAGTGTGGTACGCCACACATTTTGACAATGGGTCCACTTGCCAAAAATGTCGGGAATTTGTGGTACTTGCTGAAAAATTATAAGTTTAAGGAGAAATCATTTGTAAGTAATTTTTTGAAATTATAGGCAAAGGTAGGGCTTGGTTTTTCCTAAGAGGCTGCAGCCAATCTCTTTTTCCAGAAAGAACTCTCAGTATTTTAGATAAACTTTTAGGACCAAAAAAATATTTAAAATTTACCACTTGGAAGTCCAGCGCAAGTTAGCTCCGCAAGTTCCTTTAGTAGCGGAATAACATCTTTGTAAAGATTAGCGTTGCTCGCTTCAGAATTCATCATTTCAGTAACAAACTAATGGCACCAAAAATTACTCAATAATACTGGCACGTATTAAAATTTAAAAACTATTTACAAAAATTGGAAGCTTCAACCATAAAGGAAGACTCAATAGTCAACGGCCAAATAGTATTGCCAAGAACAAAAATTTCCCTGAAAAAACGCGGGAGTTTTTTCTTCTTCTATTTTCACTTTATTTCCACGAACTTTTTGGATGTAGAAACATAAGAAATAATAGATTTTACATTTATTTATGGTTTTTTAAAATTTAAAATATGTGAAAACTCAAACATATTTAGATGGGGCCGTATTTGAGGGGAGAAATTCTGGAGATAAAAGTGCCCATTCCGATGTCTTATCAATTCAAGGTCATAGTTGAAAGTGATAAGTTAAACTTTTGACATCTCACATCACTGTTGTTCATTAAAATGGTTTATTCAAATTTAACATTGTAAGTTTTTATTTATTTATTTGAATAACTTTTAAGAAAATTTTTTAAGATTTTTGACTCCTGATAAGCTTTTTGTCAAATCGGATGAAAAGAGTGACGTCTTGGTTATTGACAGGATTACAGAGGATATCAAAGTCCAACGTGGGTTTTCCATATGTTTTTTTGCAATCTTTATTATTGACTGTGGGGTTTTTTTAGGTGAGGAAGATATTCCGAAGGCTGCTTCGAGAAAAACGTGCTATGGGATCGTCGGAGTTCTGCGGCTCATATCGGGACCTCACCTGATCATCATTACTGGGCGTGAATTGGTCGGCTATATTCACAAACAGGAAATTTATAAAATTGAAAGTACTGAAATCATAGCATACAGGAGCATGTCGCATTTAAATGATAATCAGGTAAAATGATGCTTATATTTTTTGCCGTTATGAGTTATGTGCTATATTTAAGGTAGATTATGCTGGGTATTACACTCTGACCCTTTATGGGTGGCTGGGTCGAAGCTATATGCCCAGCACATTTTGATTAGCAGGAGAGAGATATCTCTTTTAATGGGAATTTCTTTCCGTTTGTCCGAGCTTGGCTTATACGTATTCGTAATTACGAATATGAATATTCACACATTATTCTTTAAATACGTTCGTATTTGCAGAGGAATTTCGAACGTTCACCCATAAATACATTTTCAGTAAATACGAATATTGACTCTTAAATACTTGTATTTACTGAGGAAATACGAATATTTACTCTTAATTAATAGGTGCATTTACTAAGTAAATACGAATATTCACTCTTAAATACGTGTATTTACTAAGAAAATACGAATATTCACTCTTAAATACGTGTATTTACTGAGGAAATGCGAATATTTACTCTTAATAAATAGGTGCATTTACTAATTAAATACGAATATTCACTCTTAAATACGTGTATTTACTAAGGAAATACGAATATTCACTCTTAAATACGTGTATTAACTGAGGAAATGCGAATATTTACTCTTAATAAATAGGTGCATTTCCTAAGTAAATACAAATATTTACTCTTAATAATAAGTGTATTTACTAAGGAAGTACGAATATTTACTCTTAATAAATTAGTGTATTTACTAAGGAAATACGAATATTCACTCTTTAATAAGTGTATTTACTGAGTAAATATGAATGTTCACCCTCAAATATGTGTAGTTACTGAGGAAATTCGAATATTTACTCTCAAATAGATGTATTCATTAAGGAAATAAGAATATTCACTCTTAAATAGATGTATTCATTAAGGAAATATGAATATTCACCCATGAATACGTGATTTACTGAGGAAATTCGAATATTTCCTCTTAATAAATATGTGTATTTACTAAGGAAATACCAATATTCACCCTAAAATACCTGTATTTGCTGAGTAAATATGAATCTTCACCCTTAAATAAGTGTATTTTCTGAGGAAATTCGAATATTTACTCTCAAATAGGTGTATTTATTAAGGAAATACGAATATTCACTCTTAAAAAGGTGTATTCATTAAGGAAATATTAATATTCACCAATGAATACGTAATGTACTGAGGAAATTCGAATATTTACTCTTAAATATGTATATTTACTGAGGAAATACGAATATTCACCCTAAAATACATATATTTACTGAGTAAATATGAATGTTCACCCTTAAATACGTGTATTTACTGAGGAAATTCGAAGTTTTACTCTCAAATAGGTGTATTCATTTAGATAATACGAATATTCACTCTTAAAAAGGTGTATTCATTAAGGAAATACGAATATTTACTCTTAATAAATAGGTGCATTTACTAAGTAAATACGAATATTCACTCTTAAATACATACAAGTATTTACTGAGGAAATGCGAATATTTACTCTTAATAAATAGGTGCATTTACTAAGTAAATACAAATATTTACTCTTAATAAATAAGTGTATTTACTAACGAAATACGAATATTTACTCTTAATTTGCTGAGTAAATATGAATCTTCACCCTTAAATAAGTGTATTTACTGAGGAAATTCGAATATTTACTCTCAAATAGGTGTATTCATTTAGATAATACGAATATTCACTCTTAAATATGTGTATTCATTAAGGAAATATTAATATCACCAATGAATACGTAATACTGAGGAAATTCGAATATTTACTCTTAAATATGTATATTTACTGAGGAAATACGAATATTCACCCTAAAACACATGTATTTACTGAGTAAATATGAATGTTCACCCTTAAATACGTGTATTTACTGAGGAAATTCGAAGTTTTACTCTCAAATAGGTGTATTCATTTAGATAATACGAATATTCACTCTTAAATATGTGTATTCATTAATGAAATATGAATATTCACCCTTAAATAAGTGTATTTACTGAGAAAATTCGAATATTTACTCTCAAATAGGTGTATTCAATAAGGAAATACGAATATTCACTCTTAAAAAGGTGTATTCATTAAGGAAATACGAATATTTACTGTTAAATACGTGTATTTACTGAGGAAATGCGAATATTTACTCTTAATAAATAGGTGCATTTACTAAGAAAATACGAATATTCACTCTTAAATACGTGTATTTACTGAGGAAATGCGAATATTTACTCTTAATAAATAGGTGCATTTACTAAGTAAATACAAATATTTACTCTTAATAAATAAGTGTATTTACTAACGAAATACGAATATTTACTCTTAATTTGCTGAGTAAATATGAATCTTCACCCTTAAATAAGTGTATTTACTGAGGAAATTCGAATATTTACTCTCAAATAGGTGTATTTATTAAGGAAATACGAATATTCACTCTTAAAAAGGTGTATTCATTAAGGAAATATTAATATTCACCAATGAATACGTAATGTACTGAGGAAATTCGAATATTTACTCTTAAATATGTATATTTACTGAGGAAATACGAATATTCACCCTAAAATACATATATTTACTGAGTAAATATGAATGTTCACCCTTAAATACGTGTATTTACTGAGGAAATTCGAATTTTTACTCTCAAATAGGTGTATTCATTTAGATAATACGAATATTCACTCTTAAATAGGTGTATTCATTAATGAAATATGAATATTCACCCTTAAATAAGTGTATTTACTGAGGAAATTCGAATATTTACTCTCAAATAGGTGTATTCATTAAGGAAATACGAATATTCACTCTTAAAAGGTGTATTCATTAAGGAAATACGAATATTTACTCTTAATAAATAGGTGCATTTACTAAGTAAATACGAATATTTACTCTTAAATATGTATATTTACTGAGGAAATACGAATATTCACCCTAAAACACATGTATTTACTGAGTAAATATGAATGTTCACCCTTAAATACGTGTATTTACTGAGGAAATTCGAATTTTTACTCTCAAATAGGTGTATTCATTTAGATAATACGAATATTCACTCTTAAATAGGTGTATTCATTAATGAAATATGAATATTCACCCTTAAATAAGTGTATTTATTGAGGAAATTCGAATATTTACTCTCAAATAGGTGTATTCATTAAGGAAATACGAATATTCACTCTTAAAAAGGTGTATTCATTAAGGAAATACGAATATTTACTCTTAATAAATAGGTGCATTTACTAAGTAAATACGAATATTTACTCTTAAATATGTATATTTACTGAGGAAATACGAATATTCACCCTAAAACACATGTATTTACTGAGTAAATATGAATGTTCACCCTTAAATACGTGTATTTACTGAGGAAATTCGAATTTTTACTCTCAAATAGGTGTATTCATTTAGATAATACGAATATTCACTCTTAAATAGGTGTATTCATTAAGGAAGTATGAATATTCACCCTTAAATACGTGATTTACTGAGGAAATTCAAACATTTACTCTCAAATAGGCGTATTTACTGAGGAAATTCGAATATTTTCCCCTAAATAATTTACTGTTAAAAGTTTAGAAATATGAATATATTCATATTGTAAATTGTATAAGCATACTGTTAATACAAAGGTATTTATATTCGTTTTTAAAGAAATATAGTGTAATACGAATACGCCCAACTCTGCTGCTACTACATGAACCTCGGCAATACTGTATTTCTAGTGAATACTTTCTCTTGAGCCTCTAAGCCTTTATAAGTACATCTTAACTTTGTTAATTTACATTTCAGGTACGACTAGAAACTGAATATCTCGATATGATTCGCAATTTTCTTTTAACGCCGAGCTTTTATTTCTCTTATACTTACGATTTGAGCCATTCTATTCAACGCCTCTATCATATTTCTCCAGATTTTATTAAAGTATGTTTTTCGTTTTTCGTTTGTAAAGAAAGATTTAAAATAGTTATTTTCAGATGCCACTACATCAGAGAGGGGAACAAAAATTTATCTGGAATTATTCGCTTTTAGGAGAAATCTCTAAGGCAGATTCTGATGGTCTTTTTTGTCTACCTATTATACATGGGTGTATCCTTTTGAACATTTGAATGTCCTCAAAAAGAAGTTATTGTAATGCCCTCCATGTCTGGTTTTTAGGAGTGGTAGAGTAAAAATGGTTAGCGATCTTTATTGATCATGACTCATGAGGTTGCTTGTTGTACCAGCCTACCGTTGCTTTTTTCATAAACTCTTCATGACCACAATTTTCCTCCGATTTGCACCTTTCCACAGAATCTTCTTTATAGTTATCTTGAAAATTCTAAGAACTTCTTGATAAATTTTTTAAAATGGAAGAGATCTGGCAAAGACTCGCCAATTTTTAATTCTAAAACGGTCAATTTTTTATTTATTTATAAAATTCTTTAACTTTTGAATACAGTTGTGTCGATTAACAGCTGTGTTGTAAACGGAAGAAATTTTACGCTTGCTATTGTATCGAGGAGAAGTAAAAATCGTGCTGGGACACGTCTTTTTGTCCGTGGAATCGATCCAGAAGGCTTCTGCGCCAACTTTGTCGAGACCGAGCAGATTGTCGAGACATCCTCCGATCGAGCCAGCTTTGTTCAAGTAAATTACACTTTTTTCCTTTCACGCTTCTCATTTCTTTAAATTTTAGATCAGAGGTTCCATCCCTCTTTATTGGCAGCAGTGGCCAAATCTGAAGCTCAAACCAAAGCCGAAGATAATCGACGGTGAAAACCATTTAGATGCATTTAACAAACACTTCCAAAGTGTCATCAATGAATATGGGCGTCAAGTCCTTGTCAATCTTGTATGTATAATCTTTTTACTCAAGCAAATTTATAGTTTTTTTTAGGTTGATCAAAAAGGTTCAGAAGGAAAATTAGAAACTTTGTATAAAGAAACTGTAAATACGGCTGGAAACTCTGATATTAAGTATGAAAAATAAGTGTTGAAGGCTATTTTGTTGATTTTTTTTGTAGATATGAAGCATTTGATTTTCATAAGGAGTGCTCTAAAATGAGATGGGACCGTCTGCGGATTTTGATTGATAGATTGGCCAGCGATCAGGAAGAGATGGGTGTTATGATGATGGTGGGAGACGGGAAGATGGTTTCACAGCAGGAAGGTGTCTTCAGGACAAACTGCATCGACTGCCTGGATAGAACCAACGTTGTGCAGAGTATGCTCGCCAGGCGCTCGCTCACATTCACCCTTCAGAAACTCGGACTCATCCCACCAAATCATACAGTGGAAAGCTACGACGGTCTGGAATCTCTTTTCAAAAACGTCTGGGCCGACAATGCTGATTACGTCTCTCTTCAATATGCTGGATCGGGAGCACTAAAAACCGACTTCACCCGTACCGGGAAAAGGACTAAACCCGGTGTCATTCAAGACATTAAAAACTCTCTTAAGCGTTATTTAAAAAATAACTTTCGCCATGGAAAATATCAAGTAAATAATTTAAAGTTGTGACATCTACAACATTTTATTTCAGGATAGTATCGATTTATTCCTTGGTAACTACAAGGTTCAGCCAAGTGAAGGCATGCTGACACAAAGTCCATTGGAGACTGTGCACGACTGGAAATACCATACAGTAAAGTTCACCCTACATATTTTATTTTTTTAACATTTTTATTTTAGTTTCCACTTGTTCTGTTAATCGCTGTGGCCATGTTTTTCGCTAATTTGGTCATGCCGACTGAATTGAGTACTGGAGCGCTACTTTGTCTCCTTTTTTGGGGAACGATGGTTTTCCTTACGGTTTCGACTATCTTGTTTTATAGTAAGGAATTTGTCGACGCTCCTAGGCTAATACGAAGGCAAATTCAACCTGATACTCGACCTTGATATAATTGATTTTTTCAATTTTCTGCTCTCAATAATGTTATTGCTCCATCACTTAATATTACATCTTCTTCTTTCTTTTACTTAAAATAAATATTATTAGAATAATTTGTTTTCTTACCATTAGAACAAAGATTCTCCGAAATTTTTAGCTAGCCGACCTCTTTTATAGGTCAAAATGTGTGTTGACCCTATTTTTTAACTTCCTTAAAGAAGTTATTGCGATACCCTCGACGTCGGGTTTTTGGGGAAGGGTCTTCCAGACCCCGGAGGGTCAAATCGAATATTGATCTTTACCGATCTCAACTTTGTCTGTGGTGCCGTCCGGCCGTCCGTAGCATTTTTTTCCGGAACACTTTACGGCCACAATTTTCATCCGATTTTCACCAAAATTTCTTTAGCCGGTGAAGAAGAATGTAACGAGGGGGATTTTGAATTTCGAAAAAATGGCGGAGATATGTCTGTTTGAAATTTTAATAAATTCGCTGCAGCCGAACCGTTAATCCGATTTTCACCAAATTTTCGCCAATTACTCCTTATATTTTTTAAGAATTTTTGGTGCAAAAAAATTGCCACTTTTTAATTACTATTTTATTAGTAGGGAGAAATTTCGTACTTCTACCCTTTACGAGAGGCACATCCCTAGGCCAAAGAGCCCATTATTTCTACCTCGACACTTAAAAAATTTTCGAAAAAAAGAACTTAAAAATTTTTCAAAAAAAATAAAAAGAAAAAAAAAAAAAAAAAAAAAAAAAAAAAAAACCGGAAAATTTTTCGAAAAAAAATTTAGAAAATTTTTCGAAAAAAAGAACTTAGAAAATTTTTCGGAAAAAAAAGGAAAACCCGGAAAATTTTCGAAAAAAACAAGCCCGAAAAATTTTTGAAAAAACTAACTTGGAAAATTCTCCTTTATACTTTCCCTCCCTACTACATCCCCTTCCTTTATACTTTCGTTCCCTTATACTTCCCCTCCATTATACTTCACCCTCTGTTATACTTTCCCCTTCCTTATACTTTCCCCTCCGTTATACTTCCCCCTCCGTTATACTTCCCCTCCCATATTATACTTCCTACTCCGTTATACTTCCCCTCCCACATACTTCCCCCTCCTATATAGATACTTCTCTTTAAGGAAGTTCCCGTCGGGGCCAGCTCCAGACTAGTACTTTTCTTTGTCAGAAACCCAAGAAAAACACCTGAAAATCCTTCAAAATTTGTAGAAAAAAAAAACTGAGGAAAACTTCTGAAAATCCTGAAGAATGGGATTTCCCTGTCTAAAAACTGATGAAAAATAAAAATCCTTACTAACACAAAAATCCATAGTACAAACAGGGTTTCTCTGTAAAGAATATGAGTAAAAAATACTGTAAAAATGTGGTTTGCTTGTCGAGAAGATGAGGAATAATCCTAGAAATCCTTGAAAATGGGGTTCCTCTGTATATAAAAAAAAAGGATTATAACTCCCAAAAATACTATAAAAATGCGGGTTTCTTGTCAAAAAGCGGAGGAAAACACCCGGAAAAGTAGTAAAATGGTGTTTTTGTATCAGAATACCTTGAAAAACTGTCGAAAATTCTTCAGAAAAGTGTTCTTTGTCTTAAAGCCGAGGGAACTTCCAAAAATCGAGTAAAACTGAGGGTTTCTGGTGAAGACGCGCAGAATTCTCTAAAATAAGGGAAGTATCAGTTTGGGTTTTTTTTTGTATCATCTTTTGCCGATCAAATGACAAGCGGACCCCGTTTCTTTTTCTCTGTCAAAAAATCAAGAAAAACTCCTGAAAATCCTTCAAAAATGGGGTTTCTTTGGGGGGGAATACTGTAAAAATGTGGTTTGTTTGTGTAGAAGCTGAGGAATAATCCTAGAAATCCTTAAAAATGGGGTTTCTCTGCCAAAAAATACATATTACTATAGGCAGATTTTGAAGAAAAGATCTACCTAAAAATGGGGAAAAACTCCCAAAAATCCTATAAAAATTCGGGTGTATTGTCAAAAAGCTGAGGAAAACACCTGTAAACCCTGTATAATGGTGTTTTCCTGTCAGAAAACCTAGAAAAACCGTCAAAATTCTTCAGAAAAGTGTTCGTTGTCTAAAAACTGAGGAAACTCCCAAAAATCTAATAAAAATGGGGGTTTCTGATGAAGACGCACAGTCTAATAATACTAAAATATGGGAAATATCTGTTTGGGTATTTTTTGTATCACCTTCTGCAGATCAAAATGAGAAGCGGACCCCATATTTCTTTTCTTTAAAAAACCAAAGAAAATTCCTGAAAATCCTTCAAAAATTGGGTTTCTTTGCACAAAAAAAAAAAAAGGAAAACTACTGAAGGGCCTGTAAAAATAGGATTTCCCTGTATGAAAACCGAGGAAAACTAAAAATCCTGTACAAACAGGGTTTCTCTGTAAAAAAGATGTGGAGAAAATACTGTAAAAATGTGGTTTGTGGAGAAGCTGAGGAATAATGCTAGAATCCTTGAAAATGGGGTTCCTCCGTCAAAAAAATATTACAATAGGTAGATTTCTCTTCTTCGAAAACTTCTTCAAACTCCAGGAAATCCATATAAAAATTCACTTATCACTATAAAAATTCCCTGGTGTCCAGTCAAAAAGCGGAGGGAAACACCTGGAAACCCTATAAAATGGTGTTTTCCTGGCAGAAAACCTAGAAAAACCGTCGAAAATTCTTCAGAAAATAGTTCGGTGTCTAAAAACCGAGGAAATTCCCAAAAATCTAGTAAAAATGGGGATTTCAGGTGAAGACACCCAGAATTCTCTAATAATCTTAAAATCCAGGAATTATCTCTTTGTTTTTATTTTTTAAGACCAACAAACTTAACATGAAAACTGTTTTTATTCTAAAATTCTTTTCTCTGTTTTCAGCGATTTTTTATCAATCATTTCTGCAGACCCCGGCATCAGACACTTTAGGAACCCCTGAACAGAAAATTAAAATTCTGTTAAAATTTGTTTAATTGAAACAGAAAATAAAAAGGTATAAAAAGAGTTCAGTCTTCACTCTCGTTGTTCACATTGATTTCTTCCGGGAGAAGTTCTTCATCAACCTTCACGACTTTGACAGTGTCTTTGATCACAATCGGCGAAGCACGGTAAACCTCATGTTTCTTCAAGTCAACCTAAAAATTTAAAAATAAGAAAAAAAATCAAGAAAATTTGGCGACTCACATGACAAACTAATTTGGTCAATTCCCTAATTTTGAACTCCTGACTTCCGACGATTGCTTTTAAAGCGAGTTCCTTTTGAGACATGGTGTCTAATAAAAGTGCGTTGACATCATCTTTAGATTCGCTCATAATTTGAGAGCGTAATTCGTTCAGGAAATTAAAAAATTGAATTTGTTCAATTTCTTCATTCCACCAGTTTAAGTCGTCTGTGACTGCTTTTCCAAGGAGGCTCTCTAGTTTTTTGATCCTAGATTCCAACTCGGAGATTTTCTCCGCATACTTTTCTGCCTAAAAATCTTTCATTATAATAGCCCATTTAAATCTTTCTGTACCTTTTGTTTTAATTTTTGTGATGGTCAATAAGCTCAAAAAAAGGTTTGCATTTAGAGCAGACAGTGACAATGTTCTCGAGATCATGAGGTAAGTGAATGCGACACTGCGTCACATGATCCTGAAAACATAAAATTTTTACTATTTTATAGATGATAATTTTTATTGGTCATGAATTCACCAATTAGGAAGAAGAAAAGAGTAGAAGTTAAGCCACCAGTGAGATTTCAATCTCCAACCTTTAGGTTCCTTCCTTTTTCTCGCGTTGGCCTATAATGTCACAATGGGATTAAGGGTTGTGCCCAGGTGGGGGCTCTCGCCATATTGCCATGGTGTTTTTTTTTGTTTTTTTTTCAGACATTTAGGTTTCCAGCCTAAGGCTCTGCCAACTGAGCTATAGAATATGCAAGTCATATAGAATGGGGACCTTTGCTCTGGATTCTTTTTGCTTCCAGAAAGACAGGTTGACAGGGTAGCCTGAATAACTTCCTGGATTCAACCCCACTGGGGGCCTAACTTTTTCCATCTCTTTTCTATTTAACATCCTCAGCTTAATACTAGATTTTTTTAAAAATAAAATGTTAACCGTATCGTATGACTTTAAATCTTCGGCCTGCTTTGGAGAAACTTTCTGCTCAGAGCAGCAAAACGAAAAAAACTGGCTGACTCCCATTATCTGAGAACAGAATATTAGAAAATGAAGATAAAAACGAGAACTTACCTCAAGATTTCTGCTCACGTAGACAAACTGGTAGTGACGATTGGGTTCAATTAAGGCAAGATCTTTAGGATCAAATGTGACGCGCCGGTTTCGCGAAGAATTGTTAATTCTTTGGCCGAGTCCCCATTGGTAAGCGATGAAAGACTCAAAAGTCGTCCAACCAATCGGATAGATGCCGATCCAATCTCGAGTCGAACCTTTCATCTAAAAAAAGAACAATTTTTAAGGATTTTAACCATTTTACTTTTACCTGAGGATCCAAAAAGAACTCAACAAACATCTTCTCATCCTTATCGTAAATTATCTGGACATTTTCGAACTTAACAAAGTCGTAAACGACATCTTGACAATTACCCTTTTCCATTTTTACACGCAGAAGACTATCAAAATAAACAAAAAATAACAAACGACTCAGATGATTGTTGATAAATGAGTAACAAAAATAACCAAATGAAGGTGTACAAGTTTAGACACGAAATTTAAATCCTCCCTCGTGTTTACCGTTTCAACGCATTTTCAAAGTTTATTCTTGACATTCATTATCCTTAGGGGTAAATTATTTATATTAACTACGAGGCTTTTTATATAACTTGTTTTAATTTTCAAGATTCTAAAAAAAGTTTCAAAATTCAAATAACTCTGAAATATCGATACAGATTTTCAAAAAGGGAATTTTTAGAGCGCCCATTGGTAGCAGTGCCGAAATCGCCCCAGCCAGCAACGGTTTCCGAAAAAACTTTCATTTCGCGCCGGCACTCCATCGTTCAACAAGCCGACATCATGGAACTTTTTCAAACTTCTTTTACTGTGAGTAATCCAAATTTATCTCAAGCATCCTCTACAGTTTTTGAACTTTTTCCTTTTATTTTTAACTCCTTCAGTATTTTAATGCATCCATTAAATTAGAAATTCGAAATTTTATACTAGTGACCACGTGTATGGATTTTTGGTTACAATGGTCTTGCATTTATTTTAGTATTTAGTTTTTTATTTTTGTTTTTCAACCAACAATTTGAATTTTATTATTTTACGGGTTTTTTTGCAACTTGTGATTTTAGCTAAACGTCTTTTTATATGATTTTTAGAGTCCCTTAACTTTTGTGGCTACTAATTCGTATTTGCTTATTTTAGAAAGCGGTTTGCCGAATTTTTCGCAGGGGTTTCTCTTTTTTTGTGTATATGACGATAATTAGTTCGTAAGAATATTTTGGGTGCTTGGACCACGTGGTTTTCATGTAAGGGCGATGCCCTTAAAAGGTTAAAGGTCCTTTTTTCCTTTGTCTTCTAACCCTCCGCCTTCTAACTTCTTACCTGTAACTCACCAAAATGCTCCCGAAGCTCCCACGTCTCAATAAGTCCAATATTTGCCATGATTATAAAACAGTCTCGTTCGTATGATCGTTTAAACGAACTATGATTTTAACCCAATTTCTTATGAGCAAATATTCTGTACATTTCTTAACTAGGTACCACCATAATAATATGATGAATTTTGTTAACGCTTTTTCCTTTATGTTGCAGGCAATATGGTGTTCATTCTTCCCTGGCCTGGCTAAAATTGTGGAGATATGGTAAATATTTAAAATATATCCCCTTCTTATGCTGCTTAATTATTGTGATGATAATCCAACTAGACTAGAGTCAATGAAACATAATGATTACATTGTGCACATCTGAAAAATAAATTAAAAATACAATGTTATTTAAAATTATGATTATTAAAACTGCCAATTTTAATATAGATGCATTTTTCACAGGTATCATAAAGTTTAGGCTGGAAGGACAATCGTCTGCTTTATTCTAATGTAAGTGTATTCAGAGTTCAGTTTTTTTTTAATTTAAAATGATGACTTATTCCGCCCCAGTCCGAATATGTTTGAGGATTGTGAATTTTTCTGATAAAAATAAATGAATATTACTTTTTTTAAAATGTATATTCTTTTTCTTTCTTTTTTTTATCTTGATTTTTTCTAACAGATTTTGTGATTTTTAGGTTTGTGAAGTTGGAGCTTCATTGCCTAATATTAGCTGCTATGGCAACTTTCTTGCTAAATGAGGTGAGGAATTTTTAGTATTTATTTAATTTTTTTTTTTAAATGATGACTTATTCCGCCCCAGTCTGAATATATTTGAGGATTGTGAATTTTTCTGATAAATATAAATTAATATTACTTTTTTTCTCTTTTTTTTTATGTTTATTTTTTCTAACAGAGTTTGTGATTTTTAGGTTTTGTAGTTAGTTTTCAATGCCAAAATGTTGCTGCTCTGACAACTTTCTTGCTAAACAAGGTGAGGGATTTTTAGTATTTGTTTATTTATTTATTTTTTATTATTATTTTTTTTTTTAATGATGACTTATTCCGCCCCAGTCCGAATATATTTGAGGATTGTGAATTTTTCTGATAAATATAAATTAATATTACTTTTTCTCTCTTTTTTTTTATGTTCATTTTTTCTAACAGAGTTTGTGATTTTTAGGTTTCTGAAGTTAGTTCTCAATGCCAAAATGTTGCTCTGCTCTGACAACTTTCTTGCTAAATGAGGTGAGGGATTTTTAGTATTAATTTATTTGTTTATTTATTTTTTTTTTAATTATTATTATTATTATTATTTTTAAATGATGACTTATTCCGCCCCAGTCCGAATATATTTGAGGATTGTGAATTTTTCTGATAAATATATATTACTTTTTCTCTCTTTTTTATGTTCATTTTTTCTAAAGCGGCCCACAGACGCACAATATTATTGTGCCATATTTGGGTTTGCGCAATAATATTGATCGTGTGTAGACGAAATTGAAAGGTTGCACAAAATATTGCATGATGTTCAGAAAGTTGAAAATATATTGTACAAACGGGTAAATATTGTACCGTCTGTTGGCAGTATTGCGCAATATCCCCAATAATAATATATTAATTCTCGTTTCTCTGTAACCTAAACTGAACAGAGTTTGTGATTTTTAGGTTTCTGAAGTTAGTTCTCAATGCCAAAATGTTGCTGCTCTGACAACTTTCTTGCTAAATGAGGTGAGGAATTTTTAGTATTTATTTATTAAAAAAAAAAGAGTAGATATAACCAATGAGCAAAAGGCTTACTCTTCCTATTGGTTAATCTACTCTTTTTGATACTTGTTGGCCTCAGGCCGTTAAAAGACGGGAGGGGGGTTAAAAGACGGGAGGGGGGTTGGACCCAGGCGGGGGCTTTCGCCATAATGCCGTTGCGCCCCCCTTTTTTTTTTTTTTCGGGACCAACTACCAGAGGAGTGGCCTAACTAAATTATTCACAGATTTTGTAGAAGGATTTTAAATTGGCATTTAACTTCCAACCAAAAATCCCTATACCCAACCTGGGATCGAACCCCGGTCTCCGCGGTGAAGTCCAAGACTGAACCCACCAGCCACGTAGCCGGTTTAGCATTTATTTTAATTTTTTTTTTAATTTAAAATGATGACTTATTCCGCCCCAGTCTGAATATATTTGAGGATTGTGAATTTTTCTGATAAATGTTAATTAATATTCTTTTTCTTCCCTTATTTTATCTTTACTTCTTCTAACAGAGTTTGTAATTTTTAGGTTTATGAAGTTGGAAATTCAATGCCAAATATGAAGCTGCTCTTGCAGTTGTCTTGCTAAATGAGGTGAGCATTTTTAGCATTTATTTTTACCTAATTCTTTTTATTTTAAATGATGATTTATTCCGCCCCAGTCTGAGAAAATTTGAAGATTGTGAATTTTTCTGAAAAATATTAATTGATATTCTTTTTCTTCTTTTATTTTATCTTTTTTTTCTTCTAACAGATTTTGTGATTTTTCAGGTTTATGGAGTTGGAACTTCAATGCCAAATTTGTAGCTGCTCTGGCAACTTTCTTGCCAAATAAGGTGAGGCATTTTTAATATTTTATTTTTTTTAATTTTAAATGATGATTTATTCCGCCCCAGTCTGAGAAAATTTGAAGATTGTGAATTTTTCTGAAAATTCCATTTTTTATCTATTTTTTCCCCTTCATTTTTTCATATTTCTAATCGTTCGTTCCGATTTTAGGTCACTGGTGTCCAGGTGCTGAAAGGTCAGGTTCCACAAATTTCATGAGTTTTTGATGTAAGAATTTTAATTTATTAAATCTGTATTATTTATATTAAATGATGTAATATTCCGCCCCAGTCTGAAAATTATTGAAGATTGTGAACCATTCTGATTTTTTTAATAATTTTGTAGTTCTTTCTTTTAGCTACATAAATAAAACTAATACATATTTAAATTTCTGAATTTCAGGACTCGAGGCCTTCCTGTAATTCTCCTCTGTAAAGGTAATTATCCCATTCATCGCTTTTTAATTTTTGTTTTCAAATGATGATACAGAATTAAATGAATAAGATATGATTTTTCATTAATATTAAAAGCCAAAAGGATTCTGATTCTTAATTTATCTTCATTTATCCAGTCTAAATGTTCTTCTTTTACTAAGTTTGAAATTTTTTTTTACAGGATAACAGTGGTAAAGTCTGTCATAGTCACTAGATCAACATCTTCCGAACCTCATGGAAATAATGTAAGTTAGTGCACTTGTTAAATTTTTCTTCTACTTTCTGATGATACTACTTAATGATATATTAACTGTGATATTATCTTTTATTTATAAGCCAAAAGGATTCTGATTTTTTAATAAATAATTATTTTATTTTATTAATTTTCGTTATAGCTGAAAATTAATTACTTAATTTTTTAGGTGCTAAATCCTCATAAGCCTTTAAAGAGTTAAACAACTATCTGAGTCAAGTGAGTTTCTATTCTGTTAATTTTTTAAATATTCATTTCTTTGATGAAAAAATTTGTCTTGAAATAACTTTGATAATTATTAAAACTAAAGCCAAAAGGATACTGAATATTAAAATTAAAACTTCTTTCCTGTAAGTAACTTAAAAACATACTAAGAAATTTTTATTTGCAGATACTGTGAGACATTTTTCCTGTATTTATGGATTTTTGACATCAAAAAAATTAAGGTATGTTATTGTAACATCTAAAAGATAAGTTTTGTTTTTCCGTTGGGTGAAATATTCTTTATCCCAAATGAATTAAATTTTTTTTTTTATGATGATACACCATGCACCACTCAGAATTCATTTTGATGATGCTTAAAATATCCAAATCTGAACATAAAAATATAAATTAGATTTCTTTTTGTCCTATATCTTAAGTTAAAGAAGTCTTTTTTTATTTCTTAATTAATTAATTTTTTTTTCCAGGTTTCCCAAAACTATTTCCTATCTCAATGGCAACATCTTATGTGAAATTTTCAATTTAAGAGGTACTAATTTTATTTTTTTTAAAAAACTTAAATATTATTTGCCCATTTTTTGGTAAAATAATTTATTTTAATTATTTTTTCTATGATGATACACCATGCACCACTCAGAATTCATTTTGATGATGCTTAAAATATCCAAATCTGAGCATAAAAATATACATTTGATTTCTTTTTGTTCTTTTTCTTGCATATAATTTAATGAAGTCTTTTTTTCAGGTTTCCCTAAACTATTTCCTATCTCAATGGCAACATCTTATGTGAAATTTTCAATTGAAGAGGTACTTATTTTATTTTTAAACAAAAACCTTAATTTTATTTGTCCATTTTAAATAATTAGGTAAAATAATTCATTATGATGATCAAAATATACGCTATGTTGATATTCCATGAAATAAAATAATTTTTCTGATATTCCAATTTTTATGTCTTCCACTGTTATGACTTATTTTTATTAATTTTATTTATATTTTCAGATAACGCTGGCTCTTAGAAATGGGGCAAATTTTAAGGTCAGTTATAGTTTTTCTTTTTATTTTAATTATAAAATATTTGTGATGTCATTATATATACGCTTTGATTAGTGATGATAACTTTATACTGATTTAAATATACAATAAGTAAATAAAAATAAATTTTTGAAAATCTAATATATTTCTTTTGATTTCAGGTCGATGGTTAAAATGTGGTTGATTGACACTTCCAATTAAAAATGTAATAACTTAATAAAAAGTTTTCTCAAAACTCTTGTTTTTTTCATTTTGTTTTGTTTGGTAGTAACAACACAAGTAATGCAGCAACTATAAAAATTTTTTTTAAGAACTCCCAAGTTTACTAGCAGCCTTACTGAAAAAACATGTTCCAAAAGTGTAAATTGGAATTTGACATTTTGAATCTATGAATTCTCCAATGAAGAAGTTTCCGATTACTGCTCCTAAACGGCCTGAGCATGTTGTTGCTGCAAGTGCTGTCCCTCTGGTAAAAAAAAGAAAGTTAATGGTGTTAGCCAAAAATAGCTGGTTAGCATACGCGTTGTTTGTTGGGAAAATTTCTACGATGATAATGAAGAGAAGAGTCTCCAAAAGAGTGGCGCACGATTCAAACATAGCACATAAAACGATCATAACTACTTCATTTTTAATATGGATAAAAAGCATCGCTGAAATGCCAGTAATTAAAAGTAAAGCACCTATCAAATTATTGGTTAAAAATTTCATTATTATTGCATCCTTACTTAAAATGACTTTTTTTGAGACACATTGTAAGAATAAAAATGCGACAAAAACAACTGGAAGGCTAGATCCTGTAATAATTAAAGCATGTGTGTAATATCATCGCTGATTTTATAGCATTCCTCCACTTCGCTTTGAACTTTGAGGAAGTTTTCGGAAGCTTCGCACATGGCGGCACTTTTATGGAAAAAATGCTGGTATTTCTCCATCCTTTCTAAAAGTTCCGGTACCCATATGATCATTGTGAGGTACCTAAAATGAAATAAAGATTCTATTTTGGGATTTAAAATTTTACCCTAAATTAAAGCAGAAATCAATTATGCAACATAAAATTGTCCTCCCTTGAAAATCTTTACGGCCGAATAGTTCTTTGTAGGCATTAAACAAATCCAGAAATTGTTGTTTAACCATTTGTCGAAGGGTTATTTTGTTATTTTGTAAACCCTTTGCTGCATCAGATTCCATCAGACAAATCACCTAATCATATGATTTAAAAATTAAAATTATAAACTTTTCATACGGGAAATGCTGAAGATGGATTTCTTGTGTTTATGTGGTACATTTGTTTAAGGGTGGAATAAGTTTCGTCGAGTCTTCCCGTTATGTGCGTAAATTTAGGCGATTCAGGGAAAAAAGAGATCAAAATGAGACCAGTGAACGACGGCAGAGATGCACAGGCGGTGAATAAGTTCCAAGATTGGTAACTAAGGCTGCCCATTTGAATGTTAAAATCGAACGGAACTATAAGCCATGCGAGTGCTAAAAAGAGAATAAGAAAAGAAAAAAATAATTTGAGTACCCGGTATATAAATCATTCCGAGGCAATAGAAAAATTCAATCAACGGAAGCCAAATGTGGCATTGCTCCTCGGTCAAGAACTCGCCGTAATAAGCAAACACTAAACTCGTCGCTCCAATTATGCTGAAGAAAATATAAAATAATTAATCAATTTTCAACCAACCTGAAACCGTTGAAAACCCTAAAGGACATTAGCATGAATTTGTTGATGGAGAAACTCGACAAGAAACCGGCCAACGCATCCATAAAAAGGCTCATAATCAACGCTTGTTTTCTACCTCTCGTGTCGGAAATTGAACCCCAGAAAAACGTTCCGATAAGCATCCCTAGAAAACAAAATTGAAGAAAAATTTCTAAAAAAATGTTACCTATGTAAGGAAAAACGTTGATGAGCCCTTTATCCGATGAAGTAAGATTTAGTGCACAAGTCGCTGCCGGCAACGTGAATGACAGCGTACTCAAACTCGCACTGCACGCCATATAAATTATACCGCATGTTAAATACAGCATAATATGAAAAGCTCCAAATTCTTTTTTAAATTAAAATATTTTTTTAACTTTCTTTTTACTTGTTTCTTCAAGAACTTCGGTGAAATCGATTGGTTCCTCTTCGCCATTTGAGAGTTGCTTTCGCCATATGTCTCGTTCAAGTTCTTCCCCTTCGGGTGTTTCAAATTGAATAGCAAACCTAGAACCGGTCGTTCTTAGGCTAGTAATTGCTGCATGCGATCCAGCCATGAAGTTGTGAAGCGAACGGTCGCTTTGCTTCCGAAATACTCTTCGATCCTTTATCTCATAGTTAATAATATATCAAGGGAATAATCTTTTAGCCTTAACATCTAAACCCCAGCAAGAAAAAGTTACATCAACTTTTCAACTTTGCTGAATTGTAGTGGGTAAGGAAAATAGCAGCTCAGTTCAAGCTGCAAGGTTTAAGCCACTCCCAGCGACCAATAGAAGGCTATAGAATGATTTAATCCACTCCCAGCAACCAATAGAAGGCTCTAGAATGTTTTAAGCCACTCCCAGCGACCAATTGAGGGCTCTGGAATAGATTGAGCCATTCCCAGTGACCAATAGAAGGCTCTAGAATCAGCATGATCAAAATGACAGATTGAGCTTTATATGTTTCATATCCAAGCAAATTTTAGAACTAGCGACTTTTATCGACCTAACTGGGGCTTATCTGTACCAACCAGACTTTTTCAATCTGCGTTTTTATTTCTAAAATGCATTCTGTGAGGTACTTACTGGACTTGCAGTGGCTGACTTCATCTTCCTTTTTTACTTTGTATAATTTCAACAGTGTAACTGAAAAAAATTATCTTATTTCTTGCTTGAGTGCGAAAATCGCATTTTAAGTGAACCCATCTCGGCGGAAACCCCGAAAGTCAAAAATGAGTAGATACTCTCATAATTAGAATTAAGTTTTTGAATAAAACATAAACAATCAAAAATTCAATTTGATATAATTAAATCAGCAGATGGAGAAAAAAAAAACCTTGTGATATTAGAACCAAATATTAAATAAGCGATGTACAGTAGGGGCGACAGATTGACCTGCCCAGCAGAAAAAAATGCCAAATTTAGGTTTTTTGGTCTAAAATCTACTTTTGGCATTTTTTAAAGTTGTCCAAAGAGGTCATAAGAATAGACAAAACAACTTAAAATTTTGCGTAGATTACGAATATGAAATAAAACATAGGGGTTCCTGTTTAAATTGACGAAGTTGGTGTCGCTCTGGAACACCCTGTACACCAAAACCAAAATCTACCAAATGGAGTCGATTGCTTCGCCAAGCAAAACCCGACTGGAAGCGCAAAAAGTACGAATGATACCAAGTGTATGGTATCTGGATCTCAGCACTCTGTATACCGATCGACTTCAAATTTTATACAGATTTGATATGAGTAAATTCTGAAAATTTCAAGTCAATCGGTAAACAGGGTGCTGAGATATACAACTCTGCAAACCCGGTTTTTCGCCTTTGGTGTGTGTTCTTCTTCTTCTTCTTCCCGAACAGTTAGCCAGGGCTACAGCCTCTCCTATTGCACTAATTGACTTGAAATTTTGCACCTTGAGAATTTGAGCTTCTTTTCAATTTGAGCCTGTAGACCAGCATCTTTCAGAAATTTTGGGGATTTCAAAGCAATTGATAACATATTATATAACTAACCGGCTCCGTGGCTGGTGGGTTCAGTCTTTGACTCTCACCACGGAAGACCGGGGTTCGATCCCAGGTTGGGTATAGGGATTTTTGGTTGGAAGTAAAATTCCAATTAAAAATATCCCTCTACAAAATCTGTGGATAATTTAGTTAGGCCACTACTCTGGTAGTTGGCCCAAAAGGGCGCCATGGCATTATGGCGAAAGCCCCCGCCTGGGTCTGATCCCCTCCCCCTTTGTAAAAAGCCCTGGCTTAATACAATTAACAAAAAGAGTATATTATATAACTAATCAGTGATTACACACCTAGGGAGCTTTGAAAACGAGAGCACAGGCTCTTGATCTCTCCTCAAATTTACTTTTGTAATACTAAGCCCGCAAGACCTGACGGTCATTTTGGCTTAGTATCTCATGTTATACTAAGCCCGCAAGACCTGGCGGTCATGTTGGTTTAGAACCTCAATAGCCTCTATTTTCAGAGACCCTGATTTTGACTTATAGGCCTTTTTTTGGAACGAAAATTTTATATTAATCAGTGATTACTGATTAGTTAGATGATACATTATCAATTACTCTGAAATCCTTAAAATTTCTGAAAAGATGCTTGTCTGCAGGCTCTTCATAGGGCTTCCTTCCTCAGCATTTTAAAAACTCTGTGTTATCCCTAATAAAAAGCATTTCTGGATGCCGCCAAGGGGAGCTTTGAAAACGGGAGCACGGGCAATTCATCTTTCCTCTATCTCTTCAGTGTGCATCAGAGGGCGGGGAAGTTGATATCGCTACTTTTTCTGGCTGCTGTAGAAGGATTTTTGTGAGGCGGGGTGTTTTTGAAAGCGATACATTATTATCTGAAGTAGATAGTTATAGACATTTTTCGAGGAATATAAAAAACTGAAAAATTATAAAAATTAATTTATATAATAACAACTACTTACTAAAATATAAACACACATAGAATACACACAGATTGAAATTTAATGATCACAATTATTTTCCTTTTTGTTGTTTGTACATATTCATGACTCGTTTGCTTGGTATAAGCCCTCGTGTGAGGCCAGGTCGATTTTTCTTTTCTTTCGGCTCGCCTTCGTCGTCGCTCCCGTTTTTCGATGTTTCATCGACCCTCGGTCGTCTCTGCGGCTTCCGAGCGGCGTCGTTGTCTTTCATTTCGGGCGGCGGCTGCCCGTTTTCGGCCAGATTGTGCGTAAATTTGCACTTTTTACCAAATCGGCAGTTCCCTTTGCGGAACATGTAGCAAATTTTTTTAACGCCCGATGACTTCTTGTGGTCCTTCTTAGGAACCATTTTTACATGTTTTTCAAGCACCGCAAACTGAGCGTTTTCCGCCTCAAGATACGGATTCACAAACACAGAATTTTTTATTTTATTCGCGAACGCTGGAGGTGGCAACCGCACAGCATCGTTTTCAACACTACAAAAATCACATTTTAAATACAAGAAACAAAGAGTTTTATTTTATGCTCACCAATCTTTTGAGTTTTCGGCAGAACCATCATCGGACTCTGAAGAATCGCTTTGACTCGACTCATCATGACTTGATTCACCATAATCCGCCACCAAAGATGCCATAGAATTTTAAAAACTGCTATATTAAATATACACAATAAACTAATTAAACTTTAGACATTTTTTTAATTATAAACATAAACAAACTATAGCCTCTCTTTTAGAAACGCCGAATGTGCCCAACCTAAACTTGAAGTCTTTTTATTCAAATTCTCAAAAAACAAAATAATCCAAAGTTTTTTAAAAACTATTTATTCAATTTTAATTACCAGTATGATAGAATATTTTTTTCTAAATTTTAAAATTGGTAAGCAAACACCAATTTTATCTTTGATGACGTAACTGTGACGTCTCAAACTCTTAAAGGAAAACACTTTAATTAAAATTTTTTAAATATAAACAATTGAAATTTATATAATAATATTAAATTTTACACCCTCTTTTCTTATAGAAAAGTTTTTTTTCAAAAATCCAAATTTTAGTACAAAGTGAACGAAATACCGAACTAACGCCGGCCATCTTGTTTGTCATGGTATGTTATGACCCTAAAATCGTGTCTCTTATTTTAAAATAATATTAAAAAATTAATAAAAAAAGGTTTTGATTTTGCGATTCCATTTATGTTTGGCCATAATTATGTAATTTCCTTATTCTTTGCATAGTGTGGATTAATAAGATAAATTGTGTTTCTATTGTTCGGTGTGAAGTAAATAAAAATAAACTGTGGTGTTGTTTTTAGAATGGTACTTTGTTTTTCGTTTAAAGGACGATCTTTTAGTCTTATTTTACGTATTGACGATTGCTAAAATTAAAGGTAAGTTGATGTTTTCAATCATCAAAAGAACTAACCCTCATGAATCAGTTATACATATCCTGAAATAACTCTTTTTTAAGCCTAAATTTTTGATTTTGAGGTCTTTTCCGGTTTTATTTTTGTTATTTTTGAATTGTCGAGGATTAAAATGTTATTATAGTTTTCGATAGTGATTTTTATGTTTACAAACATAGTTGGGGTGGGTCAGGGTTCGACCCTTCTCAATGAACTTGGACGGAGCCGACCGCCTCCAAGGCTACCGCCCCCTTTTCAGACCCTTTTTTTCCGCTTCTTTTGTCTTTTCTAATTGTCACATAAACAAAATCTTTTTTGAAGTTTAAATTACTTCGCAGAATATCATGTCATAAATATGATAAAAACTTGAAGATATTCTGTCCTTGTTTGAGGTCGAATTATCTGATCGTTCGTCCTTTTTTTAGAATAAAATTTTACTTTCCTAACGTCATTTTATATCATTGTTTTGCAATATTGCATCTGCCAATTATATTCTCCCCATGCTAAACAGCTGAATGCTTAGGCCAATGGAGCTGAAGTACAGCATCCTGCTTCACTCTTTGCTGTAAGTAGACCGTGATATTGCTTGAAAAAGCCCCAGCAGAATATACGCTTTTTTACTTTAGATTGGGCCAAATAGTGATCATCCCTTGCTTGTGCTATCCGAAGATTTCCTAGTTTGTTGAGATTTTTCTACACCCTGAAAATCACAGTCTTCTTTGTTTGATGCCAATGGCATTATTTCGGTGGCACAGCTAATGAAACTGAAGTGTAGCATACTGCTTCACTCTTTGCTGTAAGTAGGTCTGTGATATCATTGCTTCAAAAAGCTCCAGCAGAACGACGCTTCTTTTACTGTAGATTGGGCGAAATGGTGATTATTCCATTAGTGCTATCCTTAGATTTCCTAGATAGTTGAGATTATTCTAAACCCTGAATATAGCCTTCTTAGTTTGATGCCAATGGCATTATTTCAGTGGCAGCAGTAGCAAGAAGTCATTTTACGTCATTTTATATCAATTACTGTTTTTCAATATAGCATCTGCCAATGATATCCCCCTTGTTTAACAGCTGAATGCTTAGACTAATGGAACTGAAGTGTAGCAAACTGCTTCACTCTTTGCTGTTAGTAGGCCTGTGATATTGCTTGAAAAAGCTCCAGCAGAATAGACGCTCTTTCGCTGTTGATTGGGCAAATAGTGATTATCCCCTTGGTTGTGCTATCCGAAGATTTCCTTAATTGAGATTTTTCTACACCCTAAGATTATAGCCTTCTTTGTTTAATGCCAATGGCATTATTTCAGTGGCACCAGTAGCAAAAAGTCATTTTATATCAATTATTGTTTTGCAATATAGTTTCTGCCAATGATATTCTCCCCATGTTTAACAGCTGAATGCTTAGGCTAATGGAACTGAAGTGTAGCATCCTGCTTTACTCTTTGCTGTAAGTAGGCCTGTGATATTGCTTGAAAAAGCTCCAGCAGAATAGACACTTCTTTTACTGTAGATTGGGCCAAATAGTGATTATCCCCTTGGTTGTGCTATCCTTCTATTTCCTAGGTAGTTGAAATTTTTCTACACTCTGAAAATGACAGCCTTCTTTGTTTGATGCCAATGGCATTATTTTTGGTGGCACCCGTAGCAAGAAGTCATTTTATGTCATTTTATATCAATTATTGTTTGGCACTAGCTATATTGCAAAACATCTGCAAAACAGAATATGCTATTCTGTTGAATGCTTAGGCTAATGGAACTGAAGTGTAGCATCCTGCTTCACTCTTTGCTGTAAGTAGGCTTGTGATATTGCTTGAAAAAGCTCGAGCAGAATAGACGCTTCTTTTACTGTAGATTGGGCGAAATGGTATTATCCCATTTGTGCTATCTTTAGATTTTTGAAAATTTTCTACACCCTGAATATAGCCTTCTTGTTTGATGCCATTGGCATTATTTCAGTGGCACCAGTTGCAAGAAGTCGTCTTGCACCAGTTAATTTAGATAGAGTTTTTGGCGGAAGGACTCCTCGCTACAATAATTTCATGCAATCATATTGGAGGGTATGGCGCTCAGCGCATGTAGACCCAAATAGGATTCTTTCTTTTTAACTTTCTCGATGAGAAGTTATTGGATTACCCTCAATATCCAGTTTGTGGGGTAGGGTCTTCTAGACCCCGTAGAGGGAAAATGATCGGTAATCTGGTGCCAGTTATCTTGATTTTACCGCTGCAATTACTTTGCTTTTTTCGCCAAATTTTACCAAATTTCTAGAGCTTTATTTCAAATACAAAAAAATGATGGACATCTGTCTGCTAATGTTTTGTTTAACGCACTAGAGCCATTCTATTGGTCCAATCTTTACCAAATTTTAACCAATCAATCGTTTTACTCAACAAAATTTTTGTTCCTATTGTAGGGAAAACTTGGAGCCTTTTTTTCGGGCGTTCCGTTGGCTTGGCTGGGAGGACTTCCATTTTTTTGAACCATAAAAAAAGTTTCCACTCTTATGCTATTTTAGACAAAACCACTGATCCCAGTGAGGTATAATAATAATAACAAATCCTCCAGTTTGCTCCTTGTTTTGTGGCACTTAAAATGTAATTTTTTCTCGACGTTCAGAATTTTCCACAAAAAAAAATCCACAAATAGAAAGTTTGTGTCGGGGCATCTGTCAAAATTGATTTCAATATACAACAGTGGTTTGCGTTTTTAATTCTTTTGTCGCACCTTAAAATTTAGGAGTTAGACAGTGCGACCAATTATGTATCTGTAACTATGGATAAATTAAGATGTATTAATTTATTGTTATTTTTGTTGCAGCAAAATCAAAAATGCTTCAGCTACCTCATGTCAAGCCTTTTTGCATAAACGATGGCTCAAACCGGCGGCCTATAGCTCAATAAACGTGGCCATAAGTATTTGCCCTCCTTTTTATTTTATCCTACGGTTCCTCCACGCTCTACGGGTAATCGTCTAGAACCATGGCTGCTAAATTGGCATTTCAGTCCATTGCCATTCTTGTACTTATTTTTAGTTTTACTTTACGTAAGTAATCGAAAAAAACTAGTTATCCCATAATAAACCGTACTTTATAGATTTTAGTTCATCTCGTACGATTACGCATACGACCCACTGCGAGTTCCATAATGAAAGCTTGTGTAATGAAACAGGCGGCTTGGAAGGATGTAATGAAACTCTGACTTGCGATGATTCCGAATCTGACAAAAGAGGCGGAGGAGTTTATTGTTTCGCCCTCTGGCACAACAACACCGAAGGAAAACCTACAATAAAATTAAAAGTAAAATTTTTTAAACTTCACATTCTATTTTTATTAATTTTCTTTCAGGGTTGCTTTTTGAATAATAATGAATGCTCTGGACGTAATCGATGCGTTGAATCTACATGGAAGGATCTCATGTTTTGCTGCTGCGAAGGAAATTTGTGCAACAAAGATTTCGTCTTTGAACCAACCCCTCCTACTCCAACTCAAGAAAGTATGTGCTAAATTTTGTAGTAGAAATATTTTACTCTTCACCTTGTGGATAAGCCATTTCTTGGTCCTCAAGTTTGAGAGACTTTTTTCAGATTAAAGTGATTTTAAGGAATCTTCTAATAGTAAAACCAATGAATTAAAACTTCTAGATGGTTGCTATTAGAAATATTAATTTATGCAGCAATTTTGTTTATTTTACAAGAAAAGTTTACAAATTTTTCATTTGTTTTTACAGCAATACCTGGACAGAAAATAGCCCCTAATACTGTGAGCCCGGTTTTACTAATTTTACTGCCTGTCATCGTTCTCTCCGTCGGCTTTGTTATTTTGTGCTGGTTTTACAGACATAAGAAAGGTTCCTATTTCAATGAGGTATGTTATCATTTTTTTTTAAATAAACTAAATTTCTAATTTTAAAATTTTAATTTGTCCGCTTTTCATGGAAATCTCAGTGGGTGAGTTTTTGAGATTTCCTTCTTCGTTTTTTTAGAATGATTTATTTGACGTATTCATTAATTTTTTTCTGTTTTTCTAGGTTCCTACTATGGATCCTCATCCGATTCCTCCTTCACCGACTACAGGCTGTCGTCCAATACAGTTGATTGAAGTTAAAGCAAAGGAAGATTCGGTGCTGTATGGAAAGCTCAGTACAAATCTGATGTTGTCGCTGTCAAAATATTTCCTGTTCAGGTATAAATTTGTTGAAAGTAAAAAATCTTTTTTAACCTTAATTTTGTTATAGGATAAACAATCTTGGCAAAGCGAGCAGCAGATATTCAAGCTTCCTCATATGAAACATGATGCGATTTTGAGATTTTTTGATTCGGAACGCCGCGGTGATGGACTTCAAACGGAATTTTGGCTTATTACTGCTTATCATGAGCATGGATCACTTTGCGATTTTTTGAAAGCGAACACTTTGACCTGGTCGCAGCTTTGCCGTATTGCTGAATCTATGGCAAGGTAAGTCACTTTTTTTACGCTGTTTTAGCTGATAACATGATAAATCCATTATCAGATGCCCGCTCATCTGGATTGTAGCTAAAACTGGCAAAAAAAGGGAGATAAGGCTGTAGTCCTTACATTCTCCAGTCCCTGCTTATTTGAGGTTTCCCTGGGAACTTTGTCATCCAGCTGTTGCTAATTTTTGCTGGAACAATTAAAGATCACAATTTTTAATCCGATTTCACTGAATTTCCCTTTTTTGTTTGTTATCTCAAAATTTAAATCAAAAGTTTTCCAAAATTCTGTGCTGCCATACTTATGGTCCAATCTTAACCATATTTTCACCAAATACTCCTAATATTAATAGAACTTATTGAAATCCTCCCTTCGATTTTTGTTTGGAAGTTAAATTCCAAATAAATATTCTTCCACAAAATCCGTGGATAAATTAGTTAGGCCACTCGTCTGGAGCTGGCTCTGCAAAGGCCGCCACGGCAATATGGCGAGAGCCCCGCCTGAGTCCAACCCCCCCCCCCCTGATGGCCCGAACGGCTCAACAAGAAAGAAGAAGAATTAACCAATGAGAAGAAGGAGAATGGATTAACCAATGAGAAAGAAGGCCTCTTGCACATCGGTTAAACCTATTCTTCTTTCTTAAAAAAAAAAAAAAAATCCTCCCTTCCTTCCAGGAATAATATTGTGAAATTTTGGCCCATTTTTTGGATTTGCGGTCTGCTGCTTTTCAAATTTTTGCCGTACTTTTGTAGTTTTGATGTGAAGTCTAACAAACAGTTCGGAAAAGAAAGAAAAGGGAAAAAAACTTAGTTTAGCTACTCTTTTTGGGCACTCCTACTGCTGTCTTGGCAATATGGCCAGAGCCTTCACTGGGCCTACATTTTGTCTTCTCCAATTTGGGATTGTTCACAATCAACCAATAATACAATACTTTTCAAAAAGAATTCTGTTTTAAACATTTCTGATACCACGTTTAAAAATTATTCGGACTCATTCGCTGAAAAATTCTGCCACCAAATTTATATATTTTTATTATTATTATTATTATTATATTTTTTTGTTAAAAGCTGAAGAGGACTTTTTTCCCTCCACTTTTCTTCAAGAATTTTTCAGCTTTCTTTTGCTCTATTTCTTTCAAATTGTACCTACTATTCATGAAAATCCTCTTTTAATTTATACTAATGTCACAATCTTGGCTGAACAAGCTCCTGAAAGAAAAAAAATCATTCATCCCAAATTTTCTAAGTTTTCTGAAATCTTGAAATGCTCCAGATTAAAAGTGAAAGTTATCGAACTAAGGAAGTCCATTAGCCATAATTTGTTGAATAAATTAATTATTTATACTGTTTCCTAGGTTTTTCCTTTTGCCAAAAAATTATTCACCTTCCAAAGTTTTACTCTTAAAATTTATGTTTTCACCCTTTTTAAGTTAAAAGCTTTTTTTATCTAGTTATCGTCATATTATCTCTCCAAACAAAAATTATATAACATGCAAAATAGGATTTTATCTGAAACCCTCCAAAAATAGATTAGAGAGTCTTTTATTTTAAAATCATTCAACAAGTTTGGAGTTTAAAATTTGCTTTTATAATGTTAATATTTTTCATTTTTATTGTGGAAGAAGATAAAGTTCTTTATTATAAAGTTGCCAGTTGCAAGCCTGTCAGTTTTCCTGACATGTCCTACTTCTTATCGTTTTTATCGTCTGGGAAAAGCCCTAGTTTTCCTTCTCTATTTTCTACTGCGGTCGTTTAACGCATTAAATTATTGGACTTTTGAAGAATTTTTTAGATTTCCGTGGTATCCCCCATTTTTACAAGAAATGAAAAGTTTGTTGAGGCGAGGAAATTCCAGGCTTGCCAACTTTGGGAAAGGAGGAAAAGAAAAGCTGGGTGGTCAGGGTCAAACTTGGAAGTCGGGTCGAAACTCGTAAGACGAGCTCGTGACGTCCGAAGGGAGTGGAGCCTGCGCCCCTCCCCGGCCACTCTATCGGCGCCCACGCTAAACAAAACGCCGACCACTGATCGTTAATTTTATTCGATAAAAAAAAATATTAAAATTACAAAATTATTTTAGTTTTGGCATGAATTCTCCATATTTAAATTCCTGTTCAAAAAATCTATAAACTAAAATCTATAAATCATCTGCCAATTGGAGAAAAAAAGTTTTTCTTTTTTTTTCAAGATTACTTGCGAAGAAAAAAAAGAAGTCTTTAAAAAAAATATTCTTTCATATTTTGACTTGTGATTAATTTTTATAAACAAAGAAATCATTTTGGTCAAATTTGAAAAAAAAAGTAAAATTTTTTATTCGTTATAGAGGGCGCTCTTTCAGAAAAGTCGTCCCGTCCGAAGCTCTTCTATCATAACATAACCTGTGGTTCCGTGTAAAGTTCGCGAAATAATCCGATAAATTTTGAGTCTCGCCGTGTTTTTATAAAAAAGTGAGAGAGAAGAAAGAAGAAAGTTTATAAACGTTTGGGAACTCGAGTGGACGTGAAGAAGTAGAAGAGTTTTAGTTGTGTGTGTTTCAAGTGGCCTTTTCGCGAATGTCGGTGTGAGGGCTCGCGTGAAATAGAATCTTTTTTTCCTTTCTCAAGGGTTGTTTCGATAACGGCACAGATAAGGGCTATTTTTAAAAGGCGATGAAAATCCGTTCGAGGTCAAGAGGAAATGTATCAATTATATGTCAAAAATCGAAATATGATGTAAATTATATTGAGAGAGACTATAAAAGGGAAATGTCTTCGGCAATGGTACCCGCCGCAGATCCTGTCTCGCCTGTAGACAGGTTTAAAAAGAAAAAGGTGTCGATCGACGATTCCGAACTGCAAGCTTTGCCGCTCCTTACGAGCGTTCCGCCGGGCGAGCAGGAAAAGCTTTTTATAATGAAGCTTCAACAGTGTAGTATTATGTATGACTTTTCTGACCCTGTTTCGAATATAAAGGGTAAAGAGATGAAAAAAGCATGTTTGAGTGAGCTAGCGCAGTATATTGCGAATGAAAGGGGCGTTTTGACGGAGCCCGTTTATCCTGAAATCGTCAAAATGATATCGACCAATTTATTCCGAACTCTACCTCCGAGCGAGAACAAAGAGTTCGACCCTGAAGAAGACGACCCGAATTTCGAAGCATCGTGGCCGCACCTTCTTCTTGTATACGAGATATTCTTAAGATTCGTGGAATCGCCTGATTTCCAGCCTGCGATCGGAAAAAAGGTTATCGACAAACGTTTTGTTTTTCAACTTCTTGAACTCTTCGACTGCGAAGACCCTCGGGAACGGGACTGCTTGAAATCTGTCCTTCACCGTATCTACGGTAAATTTCTCGCTCTCAGAGCCTTCATTCGACAACAGATAAACTATATTTTTTTGAAATTTATCTTCGAAACGGAACGGTTCAA
The DNA here is from genome assembly GCA_014119065.1 of Orius insidiosus. Lineage (NCBI taxonomy): Eukaryota > Metazoa > Arthropoda > Insecta > Hemiptera > Anthocoridae > Orius > Orius insidiosus. The sequence continues at coordinate 225,913 of JACGAQ010000217.1, forward strand.
CGGTATCGCTGAACTCCTTGAGATACTCGGGAGTATCATCAACGGCTTCGCGCTCCTTTGAAGCCTGAGCACAATCAGTTTTTAATAAAAGTCTTGATACCGCTACACAAGGTCAAATGTCTTTTGTTATATCACGCTCAATTGGCATACTGCATCGTCCAGTTTTTGGAGAAAGATCCAAGCCTGACGGCCCCCGTTGTCAACGGAATAATGAAGTTTTGGCCGAAGACTTGTAGTCAGAAGAAGTCATGTTTCTGGGTGAGATTGAAGAGATACTCGACGTTATCGAACCATCTCAATTTGAAGCCGTTCAAGAAGTGATATTTAGGCAGGTTTCTAAATGCGTGGCGAGTCCGCATTTTCAAGTCGCTGAACGTGCGCTTTATCTATGGCATAACGAATACATTATCTCATTGGTAAGAACATCATCAAGTCATCATGCCCATCATGTTTACGCCTCTATATCGACTCTGCAAAGAACACTGGAACAAAACCATCGTCGCCCTTGGCTACAACGTTCTCAAAACGTTTATGGAAATGAACAACAAGCTTTTCGACGAGCTCACGTCCACGTTTAAAGCCAACCGTCAAAAAGAGAAACAGCGTGCCAAAGAAAGGGAAGAACTCTGGAAACGATTGACCGAACTCGAATTGAACCATAAACAACAACTTCTTCAAGAAAAACTACCAATAATATTATGTAGTAATAATAAAGATGAAAAAGAAAAAAAAAGGAATTTTCTTTTTATTTTAATAAGTTAGAGAGTGTTTTAAGTATTTATTGTGCACCTGTTTCAAAACGTTGAACTTTTAGGGAAATTGTTTCGACCAAAGTCTTATTTTTTTTTCCTTATAATTTATTTGTTTTTAAGTGGATAAACTTATGAATATTACAAATTTTAAGTTATTAGTTCATTATCAAAATTTGTTTAATTATGGTGCTGAAAATATCAACAATATTTTAAACAGTTTGATCATAGAACTTAAGCTTTCAAAATCTTGGGAAAAAAAAAAGCTCACAAAAAATCAATGTTGGCTTTAAACGCTTGTTTTATTTAATCAAGTCATTAAGTATTGTGCCATTTTTTTTGTAGCTTTTTTCGTATTTTTATCCACATGGTTTTTTTATTATTATTTTTTAACTGTTCAGTTCTTGTTTTTTGTTAGTTTCTTTGCTTAATCCCCTTTAAAATTGTAACCCTTGATGTATAAATGTTTAAATAAGGGATAAAAAATACTTATAGCTGGACACCCTTCCCTTATCCTTCTATTCCCATAATAAAGTTTAAAAAAAAAGGTATATTAGAGATTGCCATTAAAAAAGGAATGTTTTGTGTAAACATTTCCATGTTTGTAGTAAATAAGAAACCTTGCAAAAAAAATGTTATACATATTTATGGACTGGATTATTATTTTGCGATATTTTTTGAATTTATGTAATTATTTTAAAACAATAATTACACTATTATTTTCTTTCTATGATTGCGTTTTTGTCAGTTTTTAATCCTTTTTTCTGCTTTTTAATTATTAGGTAGAATTTCTAATGGAAATTTTTGAGAGTTTGCCTCAAAAAGTGGGATCTTCTTATCACAATCAAAACTGGACTTTTTTCCCCAAGTGGTGTTGATTTTTTTCATGTTATGAGCGTTTTTCTCATCTAGGTCTAAAATTTGAGCAAAAAATAAAAATTCGATTTTTTAGAGGATTGATGCATTTACATGAAGAGATGTCGCCGACGAAAACCGAAGGATATAAACCTGCTGTCGCTCATCGTGATTTTAAGTCGAAAAACGTTCTCCTCAAATCAGATATGACCGCTTGCATTGCCGATTTTGGACTCGCTCTTATCTTTCAGCCTGGAAAACCCTGCGGAACACACGGACAAGTACTTGATAAAACGTCCAAAATTTTTATTCATATAATTTTATAGGTTGGAACACGAAGATATATGGCCCCGGAAGTCTTAGAAGGTGCTATTAATTCTCAAGAGCATTCCTCCGTATCGATATGTACGCATGCGGCCTCGTTTTGTGGGAGTTAGCATCCAGATGTACAGCCCAAGAGGTAATTTAGTTTTTTTAAGTTTTTGTTTTATTTTTAAATTGCAGAGCACCATTGGCGAATATCAACTACCTTTTGAAGAAGAAGTCGGACTACATCCTACACTTGAAGATATGCAAGAATGCGTTGTACACAAGAACAAAGGCCCATTTGAAAAACACATGGAAATCTCATCCTGTATGTTTTTGAAAAATATTTTAATTAGACCAAAAGTTAACTGCTATAAACCTACTTAACCAGCTTACTGCAATAGAATTCACTCACCAATTTTTTTTCTATTTTTATAGGGACTCCAGTCTTTATGTGACACCATGGAAGAATGTTGGGATCACGATGCCGAAGCTCGCCTCTCGGCATCCTGTGTCATGGAAAGGATCGCGTTTCAAGCGAAAAAGAACCCTGCACCTCTTTTTATCAACGACCCTAATTTGTAAGTCAAAAACCCCAAAACGTTTTTTTTCAATATAAAATTTTCCTTCCATTTTCAGGATGGATTTGGGACATTAAAAGACATCATTATTTTAACAGTGCCAAAATTTCATTTTTTATTACTGCACACTTAAATAATTGTGCAATTTTAAAAGACAAAATATGTCTTACTTAATTTGTGTTTTTAGACAAAGAAAAGTTTAAGCATCACTTGTAATGTCCAATTTTTTAAAAGAATTTGTTTTCAGCTAAAAAATGTAAATAGCATGTAAATATGAAATTTTTTTTAAATTGTTGAAGTCATGACCCGTTCTAGCAAACACACACTGAACTTTTTAGTTGATGAAAATTAGAAAAATTCTATTTTCCTATAACTTGCCTTCACCATCTTGTTCCTTAAAATGGGTTTTTCGTTAAGTTTTAATTTAAAATTTAGAATTAAATTTTTTTTTTGGTGAAAAGGTTATAAGTGTCGTGTTGTGAATAAAAAATTTTAAAGTTTTTGTAGTAATATCACTTAATTGATGTACAAAGTAGTTGTTTTCGTTTAATTAATTTTAGAGTTGATATTTTGGTATCTTTGTAATTGGAATAGATAATTTTTAAGTGGGAGAAAAAAACTTTTTTTCAAAATAAAAATACCTGACTCACAGTAGATTTTGTTGCTTTATAACAAAGATAAAATGTACAAAGGCTGACTAATTTACGTTTTTATTTACTCCATAGTTTTTAATTTCGTTTTAAGAGAGGAAATATATAAACGTCTATTTTATTACACAATTGTTCCTTCATCGTATCTAAATGTGCCAATATATGTGATTTCTTCCCATTTTAAATACAAAAAAAAATCTGAAATCTTTTTTTTATTTTAGTGTTTGAAAATATTTTAAATTTTTGAAAAAGTGTTGTTTAGAATCGAATTATCTAGATAAAAAAAAATTAAGTTTAATCTTAGATTTAAAATGTGTCTTTGACACTAAAATTATAATCTAATAAAATTGTTAATAAAAATTATACTGCTTCTTTTTTTTAATGAGAGTTTTGACCCTATTCCTTCTCCCCAAAGAGTTTTGCCCAACTATAAAAATGGTTAAAACTTACCTTATAAAAGGACCCAACTTGGAGGATCCAAAATCCTATTTAGTAACACCCTCATTTTATGAGAGTAGCCCTCAAGGTTTCCAGGAAATTAACGAAAATATAGAAATAAAAATGAATATATTCTCTAAATATTATAAAAACGACAATATAAATTTTTTCCTCTTCATAAAAACAATAAAATTTCGGTAACTTTTAAAATATGATTCTTCTTAGGCAAAAGTTTAACTTAATTTACGAAAATATAGAAATAAAAATGAAATAATATATTCTCAAAATATTATAAAAAAACAATATAATTTTTCCTCTTCATAAAAACAATAAAATTTCGGTAACTTTTAAAATATGATTCTTCTTAGGTAAAAGTTTAACTTAAATTTGACGAATATAGAAATAAAAATGAAATAATATATTCTCAAAATTATAAAAGAACAATATAAATTTTTTCTCTTCATAAAACAATAAAATTTCGGTAACTTTTAAAATATGATTCTTCTTAGGCAAAAGTTTAACTTAAATTTGACGAAAATAGAAATAAAAATGAAATAATATATTTCAAAATATTATAAAAACAATATAAATTTTTTCCTCTTCATAAAAACAATAAAATTTCGGTAACTTTTAAAATATGATTCTTCTTAGGTAAAAGTTTAACTTAAATTTAACGAAAATATAGAAATAAAATGAAATAATATATTCTCAAAATTATAAAAACAATATAATTTTTTCCTCTTCATAAAAACAATAATTTCGGTAACTTTTAAAATATGATTCTTTTCAGGTGGCAAAA